>VZRJ01003537.1:39413-61270 GCA_013397565.1 Ptilonorhynchus violaceus | reverse complement strand
CTGTGCTCAGACAGGTTCTGGTTTGCTACCGTAAGAATCATGCAATGTGTTGAGTTGGGAGGGACCCAGAGGGATCATCGAGTCCAGCTCTTGGCCTCGCACAGGACACCCCAAGAGTCACACCGTGTGTCTGAGAGCATTGTCCAAAACGCTTCTTGAGCTCTGTCAGGCTTGGTGCTGTGACCACTTCCCGGAGGAGCCTGTTCCAGTGCCCAACCACCCTCTGGGTACAGAACCTTTTCCGAAAATTCAACCTAAACCTCCCCTGACACAGCTTCAGGCCGTTCCCTTGGGTCCTGTCACTGGTCACCACATAGAAGAGATCAGTGCCTGCCCCTCTGCTTCCTCTCATGAGGAAGATGCAGACAGCCGTAAGGTCTCCCCTCAGTCTCCTCTTCTCCACTCTGGACAGACCAAATGACTTCAGCCACTCCTCATATGGCTTCCCCTCAAAGCCCTTCACCATCTCGACTGATGATGAAGAATCTCGACTGATGCACAGCAACAGCCACCTGTATCCCCCCACGCAGAAAAAGCCATAAGCCAGCACTTTGGCAAAAGCAGGACAAGCAGGTGTGATTACTGCGTCCTGAAGTCCTCCCTCAGTACCCTTCCAGCTACAAAGGGCAACCAGCTCCAAGGGTCTCCGGAACGTGGTGTGTTTGTGCAGTCGGTAACCTCCAGTCCATCTCTCTGCATGTCCAATCTAGATCAGACCCCTCCGAAGTCCTTGCAACCCTCATCTTCTGATTCAGCGACTCACAGGTCGGCTGCTTGTTGCGGAAAGAACCTCTTGAGTTGGTCTCCCTTGAGCCCAGTTTAGTAGTTTTCTCTGATCGCCTCTAATGCTTTTAGCGCTTCTTCATCCTGAACTATAAATAGCCATAACACTGCAGAATGTGCATCTAGTTCCAAAGAGAAGATCCAACAAATAATTTCTAAAATTGAAACTCAAAAGCAAAATGTCGTATAATGTGATTGCTATTCCATTAACATTCAGAACAACCCAAAAGTCTACACAGAGTGTGGAGGACAAGACTCCTAGTTGGGTGTTTCAAAGACCAACCAACCTTCCCAAAATACAGACCTAGACAGGAGGGATTTAATTTCTGCACTGTCCAGTACGGCATGTTTTTCTGCCTTTATGTTGGCTGCCCAGAAGTGCATCAGTGAAGGGAGTGTATAAAAAATATACATATCTCTAAGATACCAAGAGGAACCACTTGTAAGGATAAACCATGATATTCCTGCAAACAAACAACCAGACTGTGTGATAAGAGTGTTACCAAAGGCAGACTCAAGGGACTGGGAACACTTCACTTAGCAGTGTGAATGGGAACTGTCAGTGCAGGGAGCTGCAAGTGCCAGCACTGAGGCAAGCAGGGAAGAAATCTCCTCTTCTTGCCCCTGAAGGGGCTTCAGTGCTGCTGAAATGCTGCTAGACTCCTCAAAAGCTCTGCTTTGCTTCTTTATATGTTCATCATGTGTAGCCACAGCAGACTGTAAGGGCTCCAGCACACCAGGCTCTGCATTTTGGCTGTACAGCACCCAAGCCTGCCCTGCCTGTGAGCTGGGCACAACAATGACTTTTCAGTTAACCTGAAGGGAAGTTCGTGTTTTGCTCTATAAAGTCCATTATTATTTATCTCCCATGTGTCTCAGGGTAGAATGCCAAATCCCTGTCCTTTTCAGATCTCCATCGCTCCTTTGCATTTCTTCAGAGCCTCAGAGCTTTTCATCAGCAAAAGGTGTGCTCAGGAGTCCCCGAGTTGTCCTGATGCCTTTGCTTTCCTGTCTTCTTTGCAGCCTTGTTGCAAACCAAATCTCTTGAACTGTGCATGAGCTAATTTCTGCCACAACCACACAATCTCATCATGACTGCTCTCCTCCCTTTACTGGGCCCCATTGCTCTGCCTGTCCTAATTTAAAAATTAAAACATTCAAGGCCATAATTCTCACAAACTGCGTCACACAGCACCTGGTACAGCAAGTCCCTATCTTGCCCACAGCTTGTAAATGCTACCAGAATAGGGAAATTATCTCATCAAGGGCAGATGATGTCATATGCATTTTAAAATCATAGTAATGTGTTATTAGCAAATGCGGCAATTAAGAAAGTGTCTTGTAGCTAGGATGAGATCTCTTACCACCAGCAGCAACACTGAGCACTGGGATTATCACAGATGTTACGATTTCCCTTCAGTTCTGAGATATCATTAGACACGAGTGTTTTACCAGACTTTGTTTAACCTAAAGAAATCATTTGTGCTTGTGTGTCTGTGCATCCCTCCTCTCCTTTCTGTCTCAGATAGGCTGGAAGAAGGATCAAGCCACTGCTGCAAAACTTTTGCAAGGTAGAGTTACCTTCTTCTAAATTATGCTTGCTCTTTGAAATCGGCTTCCTTACGTTTTCCCAGCTGAAGTGACACTCCCCAAGGCATCTTTCTCTGTTACTGTTTCTAGTTCTTCCTCTAGACATTGTTGTCATAAATACAAAAATAGTTTAGTGATAAAAAAGCTGCAGTAGAAAGAGGGGGAAAAAAACATTTCCTGTGCTGTCCTCAAGCTATTAAACATGACTGATCTTTCCAGGTTTGTTTCTATAAATCTACAAAAGGGAATGCCAGGTTCACAAATGCCTAACTACAAGCAAAGCCCTAAAACCTGTTGTAGCAGACCAGATCTAAATTCTGCAGCTGTGTGTTCTGGTAGCACAGGCAGCACACTCCATCAGCAGTGTACTTTTGTATTGGAGAATTCTACTGAATTAAAGAGGAAAAATACATTGCAGCAGCACACCACAGTAACTTCCATACACACCAAAATGATATGCCTTTCTGGACAACAAATGGTACTCTGCAAACTCAGAACAGAGGTATTACTTCCAACTCCAAAGTGATACCTGACTTTTCACTCCCTGCAGAGCAAGAGTTAATTTTCTCTGGCTACTCAGACCCCAGCCATTGGTCTCGGTTCACCTGCTGTTGAATAGGAAAGTAATAAATGGGTGATACTCCACTCACTGCAGCTTACCAGCTGTTTTATACCTGCCTATTTGCTGTAGTTTCCCTGTTCAGAGAGCAATACTGTAGCTATATTTGCAGTCTAAGCAAACTGTGTTTGCTTCTTCTCTTCTTGGTCTTCTGCATTTTTTGTGGTTTTTGTTTATTGCTGGAGAATGGCTTAAGCTGAATGTTAGCATGTAGCAAACCCACACGAGCTTTATTTTAAATGAAAGGGTTTAGATCTGTTAAACCATTTTTACTGTTATGCAACTGATAAAAAAAATCATCTCAGACCTGGTTTTTGGGGCTAAGCTCTAAAGATAAGGAAAAAAAAAAAGCTTTTAATTTTCCCTATGACATTTGGCAGGAATTCAGTGCTGAATACAGACTAAGCAGTTGATTGATATTCTGATATTGGGAGGCAGCCCTCAGATTTACTCAACCGTAAAATAACAGGCTACTGAAACGGCTTTTACTGGTATTTCTAATCTGTTTATTGATTCATAAAATGTAACATTTGCACAACCACTAGGGGACAACAGGACCTCTTTCACAACACTGTGTGGTGTCTTACCCATGTGCAAGAGACGTTTCAATAACATCTTCAAATGCACCTTCTCTGGAGTGGAGTGCAGCCTGTAATCAGTGCACTAGCTTAAAAACACCACAGACATGCACTGAAATCTGCAGGGAAGCAGCCTGCAATCCTCTCAGTCATACATGAGCCAGAATGTTGGTTTTAACACTCAAAAATTCTCAAAAAATTTTAAAGGTCAGGGAATGGATAGGACTTCTACACCTGCAGGGAAGCAAGGTGAACAGGCCAGCAGCCCCCACAGAAAAAACAGCCAAACTTTGGGATTTGGGGCATCCTCTTTCCGGTGTCCCAGTCTTGTCCTTTCCCAAAGATTGGTGACATCTGGAAGAGGCAGTGGTCTGGCAATTTAAGGCATTAACCAGTGGCTTAATTTTAATTGCCTCTTGATTTAGAGCCCCTCCAACTGTCCTGTCCAACCCACCTCCGTGCCACTGAAGTCCCTGTACTGAGCCTTTCCTTTCAGCATATTCAGGAACTCTCTGCAGCCATTTAGCTTTCCTCCCTGCTTAGCATTGACACTTGGGTAGAGTTCAGTTTTTGTGCCTTAATTCTCCACCCACAAAATGAAGGTGGTGACAATTCTTTAAGTAAGGAGGTATTAAAGGGTGTCCTGATTATAAATACATTAGCAATGATGAGATGCGTGGACGCTGTCACTGCATAACCATTTAAAACAGCACAAAGAGATCTGCCAGCTTGTAGATTACAAATGCATGTTCAAAAGGCTGGAGAGGCAAGAAGCATCCTTTCATCTCAGGGAAAAAACCCTCTACATGAGAGCAGCTTCCATGGGAACTGATCTTTCAATTACAGCTGCTCTGCAGAAAAGTCTTTCAACTGCCCATGCCAGAGTTGATAGAACTGAACCCATTTCTCATACAATTATCCCAAACATCTCAAACACGACATTTTTTGTTCATATTGGGATAGTTTGTCCTTGAGCAACACAGTAGGATTATACCTCAGCTACAGCCAGGGCCACACGTGTGTAGTGTGGGTCCTTGTCTGTCCAAATAGTGAGCAGCAAAGCCAGCAACACAGGGTCTCTGTGAAGTAGAAACCCCAGTAGGGATAATTCCCTGGGATCTGAACATGCATGCTAGAACTGAAGCTGTCTGCTAGTGATCCCTCCTCTGGCATGCACACTGCCATTATTTCTGCTTCCCCAAAAGCAGGTGTCACAGAATCACAGAATTGTGGAATTAATTATGTTGGAAAAGACCTCCAAGATCATTGAGTCCAACCTGTGCCCAAACACCACCCTGTCAACCAGACTGTGGCACCAAGGGCTGTGTCCAGTCTTTCCTTAAACGGCTCCAAGGGACAGTGATTCCACCACCTCCCTCAGCAGCTCATTCCAGTGTTTAATCATGCTTTCTGCGAAGAAATTCCTCCTGATGTCCACCCTAAACCTCCCCTCATACATCTTAAGACTATGCCCTCTCATCCTCTCGCTGGTTGCCTGGGAGAAGAGAGTGACACTCACCGGGCTACACCCTCCTCTCAGGTAGTTACAGACAGCGGTATAGTTCCCCTGACCCTCCTTTTCTCCAGGCTAAACACTCCCAGCTCCCTCATCAGATTTGTGCTCCAGACCCTTCCCCAGCTCCATTGTTCTTCTCTGGACTCACTCCAGCACCTCAATGTCCCTCCTGAATTGAGGGGCCCAGAACTGGACACAGCACTGAAGGTGTGGCCTCACCAGTGCTAAATACAGAGGCACAATCACTTCCCTGGTCCCACTGGCCACACTGTTTCTGTCATAGCATATCCATGAGCTGAAGGATGCTCAGGTACTTTGGAAACCTCTGTCTTAGGCTGAAGTTATCTTTCTGATCAGCAGAAATACTGTACTTTGAGGAATATTTATTCTTGGCTCCATTTAGTTTAACTATCCCCTCCCTGACGCATACCTGCTGTCTGCAGTCAGGTAGTGACACGGGGCACAGGACTGAAGAGACCTGCGGGATCAGAACCTGTGTTCCTACAGTCACGCTGCTCCTTTTCCCCAGCCCTGTCTCTTTCACAAACAGCTTGGGTATTTGCTGTGGTACTTTACAGGAACCCTTCCAACATCCCAACATAATCATGTTGTTCATTCTTCTGCCAGATTCACCTTCAAAGTAAAATAGTGTTTCTGTCTTCCTAGTATTCAGGCATGAGACAGCAACCCTGTTTTCTCTCTAATTTTGCTTTTTCAGATGTCAAAAAGGCATTTTTTTCCCAAGCAGACTAGAGATCACTATTTCTGGCTGTATTATTTGTATTTTGCACCCTTTCACTTTGAGTTAGCTCTTCTCAAGTATAGGTGGCATGTATTGTGCATGGCTGGTCATGTTAGGATTAAGCCAGTATTTCCTGGTGTTGGTGCCACAGATCAGCTACACAGATCTATGGAGCTCTGTGAGATTGTCACCTCCTGATTCACTAGGAACAGGTGACACCCATTCTGATGTTCCATACCCCTCTTTGACTGGATTCCTATTTAAATTGAACCATGGCTTCCCTCTTACAAAGGGAGAAAATAACTATTTTAAGTGAATCAGGTATTTTGCCTTTCCAAGAAGAGGCACTTGCAACCTGGCAAGGTGCAAAACCCCTCACCCCACCTAGGCTTGTTTCCTGCCTTACAGCTGTGTGTTCAGTTTCTGTTCTGTTCACATTAGCAGGTATTTGAGTTATTCTTCAATGCAGAAGCCTAGAGGAGTAGCTTTTCTCTTGCTTTTGTACTTTTTATCCTTTGAAGATGAACATTTGTCAGACATAAAAGAGGAGCTGTTTGTCAAAGTTAAAATTGTTGGGAAATACAGCCAAAGCAGTCGGCTCTGAGGAAGAAGCACCGTGAGACCACAAAGGGCTCTTCTGTCTGCTTGACTGCCATCACCATCCCAACACCACAGTCAAAAGCCACCGAGTCAGCCAACCTCTAGCAAAGAGTATCACAGGCATAAGAGAAATCATGTTACCCCTCGGGATATCTTCTGCTTTGCTGTGGGGCAGCTGCCAGAGCTTCTCCCCTCTGGCATGATTTCGTATCGTTGTGTATCTGCTACCTGAGAGCAGCAGGGACAGAAGGGAGGTTTCTATATTAAAATTTTAAAAATGCCTCAGTAAGACCCACAAAAAATATGGGAGGGTATTTAACTGTATTTATGGTTTTTGTCAGAGAACTTTTCAGTGTCCTTGTAAAACTACTTTCTAGATGAATAAAGTACATAGCAGGGAAAGGCCAACCTCACAGAGTTTGAGAGAGCCACCAGCCCCCTAGAAGAGGCCCAGTGACTGACACTTTCTATGCAAACAGGCTGTTTGACCTTCAAGCTAAGCTGTTCCATAGGTGCTGGAGTTCAAGCTGTGTGCACGTGTACCGTGCCTTCCTGCTACCTGAAGAATAGGCAGGCTGCCTCTCCCTCCTCCAAGTTTCTGGAGCTACAACACTGGAATAAAAGCCCTGTTGTGTCACTTTTTGCCACCAGCCTCCTCAGAGGGGTGTGCAGAAAGCAAGCATTTCGCAGTTCTGTCCTCCCCGGTTTGCCAGGACTCTCTCTAGGTCACATTTGACTCCCCTTTTTGTCCCTGTTTCCAAAGGATTTAGAAAAATCCTTTCCAAAAGAGTTTTAAATGCAAAGGTAAGAGAAGCTTTTACATTTCATTAAATGCCCATGCAATGTCTAGCACTGTGCTGCTGATTTCTGCGGTGTAAGACAAGCAATAACTAGTAATTAAGAAACATCTCACTGTCCATATTGTAATTTTTTTCCCCATTACTCCCTCAAAGCTCCTATTTTAAACAACAAAAAGTAAAAATCAAGGACTCTTCAGATTTTACATACCTGTGTCCACAATACAGCCTGCCTGGCAGCTGTGGGGCACAGTTCCCTTAATAACAGAGCAAACTGCAGGTAAAGATAAGTCACAGAAGATGTAGCATTACAGCCTGAAAGTTGTTTTATGGATCATAACTCTTTACTACCGTGTTGTATTCCAGCTGGCAGGTCTGAGAAGGTGAGTCTTGAAAGAACAACTAAAATAGAGGTTCCTCTTGAAATCTTCCCTTCAGGAACACCCCAAACAGGACAGGTATCACTCAGGGACTATTTCGCATCTTTGGATTAAATAAGTTGATGAAAAGCAAATTCAAAAGCAAAATTCAAAACTAACAATCCCAATTTCTTCTGTTTCTTGGGCTGGATATTATCATTTTATGTTGCAATAAGAACACACATTATCCATGAGTACTTTGAGCCTATTCCAAGAGCTAAGGATAAAAAGAAATAAAATTAAAAAAAAAAAAGAAGGAAAATACTGCTCTTCCAACTTTATTTTCTATCATAAAACAACAAAAGAGGGCAATAGGCCTTTGCTCTACACTCATGGAAATCCAGTCCAGCTGGTTACACAAAGTTGTTCAGGAAAATCAGCAAAGGTTGGAGGGAAATAGCCTGGGACAGATAGGGTGTTTAAACATTGGCGCTGTGATAAGGGGTCTGCAAGGATCCTGCCATGGTCACGGTTTGCCTTGGCAGTGAGCTGTGAAAGCTGAAGGGTGAGCAGTCCCTGGTCACTGGATTACAACTGCAGGGCAGTGGGGCAGGCAGCCCTGAGCCTCACGGCAATGCCCAGTGCCCTCTGCACTATGCCTTAGCTCCACAGCCATCCCTCAGCTCACCCGGGAGGCTTGTCTGAATCTGAACCCACTCAAAGGGAAGGAGGAGGGGCCACTGACACCTCCAGCCCCCTCTCCACTCCGAACAGTGCTTGTTTGATTCCAGGGTTATCATTTCCCTCCCAGCTTCTAAGAACAGAAGCCTCATCTCTTCCCATCTGCCTCAGCTGAAGCATCTCTCAGAGCCTACAGAAATGCATGTAGCAATGCCTTTAACTGCCATAAGATTGCCAGGCCTGCTCCTATGCAAGAAGCTGGTGATTGTCACTGGGGAAAGGGACACACACAAAAGCAAAACAATCCTGGAGAAAAAGGCAGTGAGATAAGGTCAGGTGCAGCAGCGGAAAGCAGAGTGGCATAGGAGGGACTGGAGAGCTGCTCAGGTCTAGCCTCCCATCACCTACGGGAAACAAACTTTCCCAGTCTAGTGAAATGCTGTTCTCTCTCCCCATTTGTGAAGTTTCTCACGTCTGAGCACTGAAGCCACATGGCCTGCAGTGACATCCATCAATACAAGCTGACAGGATCATGACAGGGATGCCTAGCAGAAGGTTAAGCCAGGGCCCACCATTTGAACCAAAACCTGCCCCTGCCAATTAATTGTTGGGGTGTCTAGGAGTTGCTGGGAGGCAGAAGTGGCTGTCTGATTTCTAGAAATATGAGGTTGTGAAGAAGTAACCTACCTGCAATGTTATTTGCTTAGCCCAGAGTGGTTTTTTGGCAGTACCAAGCATGCTTTCTGCCCCTCTACAATTACTGCTAAGTGTATAGAGCCAGGATCACAAGTGTGTGCACTCACCAGAGACCCTAAAACCCTTTCCTTAGGGTACTGCTCTTAGTCTCAGCATCCTGGCCAAGTTCCAGTTGGGTAATTAGACCGTGATTAGGTAACCGCTTGCAAATGCCATTACTCTTCCCTAGGGAGCCTGTCTCTAAATTATTTGATGGTTTTAGGATTTCTAGTCATTATCAAGGCTGTTTCCATTGCCAATGGGAGACTAAATGCTGGCAGAGCTTGGGGAATCAGCACAGGCTGAGGAATGAACAGAGAGCAGCCCTGCCCAGAAGGACTTGGGGGTGCTGTGGGTGAGAGGCTGGACATGCCCCAGCCATGGGCTCTCACAGCCCAGAAAGCCAAACGTGCCCTGGGCTGCATCCAGAGCCCCGTGGGCAGCAGGGGAGGGAGGGGATTCTGCCCCTCTGCTCTGCTCTGGTGAGACCCACCTGGAGCTCTGCATCCAGCCCTGGGGTCCCAGCACAGACCAGTTGGAGCAATTCCGGAGAGGAGGCCACCAAGATGATTAGAAGGATGGAGCACCCTACAAGGAAAGGCTGAGAGAGTTGGGATTGTTCAAACTGGAAAAGAGAAGGCCTAGGGGTGACCTAATTGTGGCTTCCAGTACCTGAAGGGAGCTGACAAGAACAATGGAGTGGGATTTTTCACAAGGGAAGTAACAGGACGAGGGGGAATGGCCTCACACTGAAAGAGGATGGATTTAGATGAGATATTAGGAAGAATTCTTTACTGTGAGGGTGATAAGGTACTGGCCCAGAGAAGTTGTGGATACCCCATCCCTGGAAGTGTTCAAAGTCAGGCTGGATGGGGCTCCCAGCCACCTGGTCTAGTGGAAGGTGTCCCTGCTCATGGCAGGATGCTTAGCTGGATTCTATGATTCTATGATTCTATGAATGGCTTCACTGTACATTCCTTGCCTGTAGGACGGGTATTGCCTGTGTGGTCTGGGTACTGCCTGTGGTAGTGGGAGTCCTCCTGCCATTTGGAGAGATGCTGGTTCAATAAAGCCGAGGTGCAAGCTGCAAGACCCCCAACCGGGAAAAGAAACACAGTGTCATTGTTATGCTTAGTGGGTAGGAAAGAAACAGATTGGCAGAGTCATTTACATGTGCTAGGGATCATTTTGTGGTTTGCAGATTGAAATTCTTAATGGCACTTGTTATTAGTAGTTTGCTTCCAGATGCTGTTTGCTTTCATGTTTGGAGCTACATGCATTAACATAGAAAATTCTGCTTGGAAAAATGGTGAGTACTTGCAACCACACAAATCTCAGAAAAGCCAGCATCCAAAATGCAGGAAATGTTAGTCAGATACCATAATTTTCCCCTGCCTCTTGATCCTTAATTGCCAGCCATTTATCTACCATGGAATATTTGTGTGCATACTAAAATGCTGATGGCACAAAGATGTCAGGTAAAGCAATTTTTGCTTCTATCACAGGATTTTTATTCATCATCTGCCTCTTCCCATACCCAGCAATTCTCCTCTAGTCTGCAGCTCTCATCCAGCCAACTATCACCTCCTGTTCCTGTCTGGTGACACTGGTGCTGTATTCTGCACCCAGAAGCTCCTTAAAGCCAAGCCCTGGCTGACACATCCACAGGGGAAAAGCCAGTTCCTCAAGCTGATGGCAGCCAGCAGCATCCCAGCCTGACTGCAAAGAACCTGACTGCAAAAAAATATTCTGGCACCAGGATCCCCTACAGAGACAACACAGATGTAGAAGAAAAGCATCCCCGTCTGAATCCATCCTCCCATAAGGCAGACAAGTTTCCCTAGAGGTCTCCCATTAAACTACCGAGCAGCCCAAGTTCTGCTTTTGGGTGCAAAGATCTCCTAAGACAGCATCCAGCAGCAATAATGGGCATGTTTCCCTGCAGGATCTGGAGATCTGAGTGGCTGGAGGTATTCATGAGCCTTGTAGATCCAACCTAATGTGTTTCTTTGGGGTTGTTTGTGATTTGAGTATTTACCAGAAAACTGCCCGGTTCTGGTGTCATTTAGTGGAAGTTTCTCCCTGTGGCCTCACCAATTCAATGCTGGCACAGTGAGTTTTTACAGACCAAAATATATACCTGCAGGATGCTCTGAAGCCAACATGAACACCCTGTAGGTACTAAGTTTTAGTACAAATCTCATCTGAATGGGGGATGGGGATGGCGTCTGTACCATGTCTCATCATTCTTTAAGGAAGATCAGAGCTTTTCTAATGCTTAAGGTGCGTATTGGGCCATCAGCCAAACCAGGAGCCCTTCCCAACAACAGGGAAAGGGGGGCTGTGATGCACTCCGGAGTCTTGGCTCAAAGCCAAGCAGGCTGGCTGGGAGCTGGCAGCTCGCTCATAGAAGCAAACCAAGACAAAGAACTTTCCCTTTGCACGCAGGCGTTTATCAAAACTCATCCTTGCACCTTATTCCAAAGTCATCAGCTCTGGATGCTCTCAGCCTCATCATTTCTACATTTTTGAGTGCTCATACAGCCATTCAGGCAGCTTTTGATGTTTTACAGAGGTGGGATGTGCAAGTGCCTTGGCCATAGGGCAAAAGCAGGAGGGCTGGCTTTATCCTGACACTGAGTTTGTGCAAATTTGGGCTCTTTTGGACACTGCTCTCAGGTACATGGTGTGACTTTTGGGATGTCCTGTGCAGAGCTAAGTTTTGAACTCGATAATCCTTGTGGGTGCCTTCCAGCATAGCATATTCTGTGATTCTGTGATTTTGTGAACTGCTTTGCTCCTTGGCAAAGCTCCTGAGAGTATTTTTTAGCCCCATCTTCGTCCTGCTGCAGTCCTGCTGCAGTGTTAGAGGGTGAGCAGATGCTTTGTCCTCTCTAATTTGTCACCACTGGGTCATTGGCCACACTTTTCTCCTGGGGACCCTGTTTTGCCTCAGATTTGGTGTTCTGTTTCCTCACTGCTCGTTCCCTCTGAGCATCCTTTGGAGCAGGAACGCCCTCAGACTTCTGTGAGATTCTCTCCTGGGTCAGGATTTAGCTTTGCAAATGCAGGTGTCTGCAGTCTGGGTGTCTGCCTCTGAGCTCTTACCACTGTGTCCTTCTTTATAATCCATGCCAACACTTCTTGGTAACAGTTCTCTTCACCCTGAAATATATATTCAATCTAGGTTAGATGTCCTGAAAATACCTATTTTTCTCCACTGACCGTTAAGGAAGCCTGGGGACCTCAGCTCAGATGAAGGCAAATGTCAGATAAGATTAATCTTTTACCTCTGAATATGGGCACCAGCTCATATAGCTTCATGCTCACAGATTTGTCTTTGTGTCCCAGACCAAGATTTCTTTGTCCAAAGCAAACCTTGATCTGCCACAATATTCTCCTCACAGATCCATCCCAAAGCCTCAAGTTCAGCTTGGCTAGAGCAGAGATCTTCATATTCATGAAGTCCCTCCACAGTCGAGTACAAAATTATTATCCTGCCAGTTTTTCAGGCCATAGTCAATATGTCAACTTCAAACCAAGTTCTCCTCACCAAGGTCTTGCAGAGCCTTCCTGCAAAACACTACTAATCTTTCCCCCTGCCTCACAGGAAGGAGTCTATTCAAAACTCCCATCAGAGCTACTCTGAACTGTGTGGCAAAGGATCTTTTCCAAATGTTGGACCCATCTGGCTGACACAGTCCTAAAGAGAAACCTCATGAACCTCCTGTGTTTTTCATCCAGCTCTCTTGCCTGCTTGTCTTCATCTTTGAGGCTTTCAGCATCCCTCCACGCGCCTCTTGCAACACTCCCAAAATGTAACCTGACTGGTTAGCTCAGCTAGCAGGCTCAGATCCTTGTGGTATTGGCTGACATTTTTCCCAATGCCCCTTGGCGTTGTCTCTACCTGCTGCTGTGTTTCAGATCACAACCTCTCAAAGCCACATTTGTCCTTTCCCTGTGAGCTGGCACAGCAGCTGCTGAGGCACAGCCCCGCCGGAGCAGGCTGCTGCTGCAGTAGCTCAGACCACGAGGACTCTTTGTCTGATTAAATCTGAATGAGGATTAGCAGCAGAGGAGGAAAGGGCTGTAACTTTAATTCATGGACATTATCCTCTTTCATTCCCTCAACCATTCAGCATCAAAGTAGATGCAAGGCCTCAGAGCAACATTTTTATGAGAGCTACATGCACCCCTGTGCTCTGCTGTGTGTTTATTCCAGCTGCAGCGAGCACAGATGAAAAAGAGCCAGCCCTGTCGGGGCAGGAAGCCAGCTCCTGGAAACAGTTTACCCCTGTGGAGTATGTTCAGAGAGCACAGCCTGGGGATGGGTACCCCAAAAGTAGCCAATTGCCTCCCACTGCAGTGCAGCCACCTGTACCTGGACCAAGAGAGCTGTGATCTCTTTCTTCCCTGGCCCTGGGGCTTTTACTCTGGAGAGCTTTGCTGATGAGAACTATGCTGTATGTGGCTTTTTGCCACCACAGCCTGGAGATGACAAAGAAAGGACTCACTTAATGGCATAAGGTGACGTGACCTGTCACCTGAATGATCATCATCCTGTGGTGACCAGTGACAGGACTCAAAGGAACGGCCTGAAATTGTGTTAGGGGAGGTTTAGGCTGGATATTAGGAAAAGATTCTTCACCCAGAGGGTGGTTGGGCACTGGAAGAGACTCCTCAGAGAAGTGGTCACAGCACCAAGCCTGACAGAGCTCAAGAAGTGTTTGGACAATGCTCTCAGGCACATGGTGTGACTCTTGGGTTGTCCTGTGCAGGGCCAGGAGTTGGATTTGATAATCCTTGTGGGTCCCTTCCAACTCAGTATATTCTGTGATTCTGCGATTTATCAGCACTACTTCACATATGGGATGTAATATTTTTTGTCTTCTGAACTAAACTGAAACCAGATTTGCTAGGGGGAGCTTTCCTTTTTCCTCTTTATTTTCTTCTAGATCTAAGTGTGAAAGACATGGAGGTAAGTCCTCCAGGATGGAAATTTCTTCGGAGAGCCCAAAACCACTTCCCATACATTGCTCTCACTGCCAGCGTGACTACAGCATCCATTGCATCCAGTTTAATGCAAAGCCCATGGATGAGAGGGCTTTACTCAGCCCTGAGCCCCCTTGTTCCTCTCCAGCACAGTGCCAGGGACCTGCACCCTCTCAGGTGCTCCTGGTTTGGGGGCAGCCATAGTGCCTGGAGCTGGGGCACACAGCTCCTACCTCCGCCTGCCTTCCCAGTGGCCATGACCTCGTTTCTTGTGCACCCGCCCGCGCTGAGCCGGTGAGACTCATCCGTGGAGCCCCACGCAGGCAGCTGGCAGGGATTTTTGCATCATTTAATTCTCAATCCTCCCAAGAGCCTGGCAAGGGATTGAGTGGATTCACTGAAACGAAGGACAGGCATGACGGACAGAGCCAGGCACTGGGAGCTGAAAAGGCCCAATGAGAGCAGTTTGTTCCCAGAGGTCCCTTTGGGTGAGAAGGTAGAGATAACAGCCAGTGTGGGCATTTCCACCCATAATGGCATGGGTGGAAATGCCATTTCCAGCATGGCAATGGCTGGAATTGCAATGCCATTCCAGCAAACCAAGTGGAGCTTGCAGCTCCCATCCTGCCTACATGCTGAAGCCCTGGGCACGGTCCCAGCCTAGTGCAGCAGAGGTGACAGGCCATGAGAAGCTGTGATTTGGGGCAGAAAAGCTCTCTATGCTACCTGCTGCCCCCCAAGTGCAGAGATGCCTATGCTGTGTTGCTGGGTGTGTTTGCACATCTGAGCACATTGAGCAGTTGCCTGCGGGTGGATGATCAGACAGGGTTTTTCTGGATGCTCACAGGCACTCTGGCAGTCCAGCAGCTTGCTGCTGATGCTCAGCCCTGCCTTGTAATGCTGGCAGCCAGGGCAGGCCCTGCTTCAGACCAAATAATCACAAAATGCTTTGGGTTGGAAGGAACCTTAAACATCGTCTCATTCCAACCACCCTGCCATGGGCAGGGACATCTTCCACTTGACCAAGTTGCTCAGATCTGATCCTCGGCTCTATTGCCTCCTTCTGGCCTGGTTTCTCCTATAAATGTAGATGCAGATGAGCTTAAGATGCACAGAATGGAAGATCAACTGCTCAGAGAGGCATCTTTCTGCCAGTTTCCTACAGAAGCTAGGAGCAACTCCTACCAAAAAAAATGGCTTTTTAGATAAGTGTTAGAAAGGTGCAGCACCAGGATAGTGGGGCCCTGCAAAAACAGGAAAGGTTGGGTTTGCTCAGCCCCCGTCCTTAGGTAATAGAAGCTCAGCTAATGACAAAAACAAGGGATAAACATGGCTGGCATGAGATTTGACCGTAAACCCAAAGGAAATGTCAGTGGGTCTCTAACAAGGCCTCTAACAAGGTCTGTCACATCAACAGCATTCTCACGTGTCCCCATTACAGATGAGCAAACAGAAATGAGAAAGGGTGCACATAAAACAGAGTTAGTCTAGCAATGCATGCAATTACAGCAGCTTTGGCTATTCCAGGACCTGCACAAGCCCCAAAACTGAGCCAGACACTGTCAGGGAGATCCCCTGCATCATCCCATATCAGGAACTTCACAGCTTTTCTTGTTCTTACAAAAATGCAGTTGCAGAGCAAGCATGGATGAAGAAATGGGAACCTGCCATGCCTCCTCATAGCTCTATCATCGAACATATTCAAAGGGAATTTCAGGCACAAACCAGCCTCCAGCCAGCCGTATTCAGAGAGAAACAATAGGACATGGAAATATCGTGAACCTGAAGAGGTAAGAACTGGTGGCAAAACAATGGAATCCCCACAGCATCAAGGCTTTGTAAAAAGTCTCTCCATCCCTTTACTGGAGGTGCATGGCCACATCAGGGTGAGAAGCCCATGAACACTTTTCATGCATTGTAATACCCCCACGGGACAAACCCGGTTTATCACAAACTCCAGGGTGTCCCTGCTCTCCCACAAGGGCAGAGAAGAGCCCCTAATTCCCTTTTGCTGTGCTGGTTCGTTTTCCCCATGCTTACACTGCTCCTTCTTGCCCAGAAAACTCCTGAAAGAAGGTTCTGGTAGCAACCGTGTACTGGGTGTGGCCTCACTCTGAGCCCTGTCTTGCCCAGGAGCTGCACGACTGTTGCCCACCAGCACGTCCCTTGTCCCCACATCCCCTCACAGAGGAAAGGTACAGGAGAGCCAGGACAGTCGAAATGCACCTGGGTGCCCACGGGCAGGGCTGCTCCACGCCCAGTGCTGCTCTTTCCTGTGGCTCTTTCCTTCTTGTCCCTCCTGTAACGCTGACCCATGGCAGGGCGAGGGCAGCACTCCATGGGGTACACGCACCCCAAATCTGTCGGGACAGGGGCCACCCTGGCAGGTCATGGCAGGGCCCAGGTCCTCCCCCCGCAAAGGTGCCGCTGAAAATAGGCTGGGCTGGGCTGCCACCTTGTGCCAACAGGCAGCATCCACTGACCAAGCCTGCCATGGGAAGCTTCCGTCTGGAAATCCAAAGATTTTTCATAACCCCACATTTTCAGTGACCTAAATGGCAATATGCATCCTGGAACATTCCGGTTCCCAGATGAAGCCCACAAAGCTTAGCACCTCCCCGCAGAGCAGGGAAGAGGCTTCCTTGTCCCTCCTCCGTCTTCAGCCGCACCTCGGGGTTCAAAATTCCCGCGTCCGTGCAGATCCTGGCCCGGCCGCCCAGCAGCTAAGCTGTGGGGGAGACGCCCGGGAGCTGGAAGAGAGGGTGCAGCACCCCAGAGTGCTGGCACTGTGCAGGGCACAGGATCCCTGCGAGTGCTCCGAGTCACAGAGCTCATCAGAAGGGCTCTGCCTCAAATACTAGCCATGGCCAGGGAGAAATGCCAAAATTCCAAAACGTATGTGCAAGCAGTGAGCGAGCAGCCTCGGGCACTGCTGCAGCCTGCGGTGCTGACAGGCACTTCTTGGGTGGCCCCGGCCTCTGCCACCGCGCCAAGGTGACGCCAAGGGGACCTTTGCCTCCTGCTATCAGCCCTGGATCGCACACTTGGCATCGGCGAAGGCTGACGGGGCAGTCGGGGGGCAGCAGAAAGGCTGAGACGTCACTGCCCGGCTCGGGCAGCCCTGGCACGCACCAGACCCGGCACAGCCCACACCGGCCAGCTCTTTGGAGCCGATGTTATCTGGGTGGGTAAACGGAGTTTATCAGTTCCTTCAGGTTTTCTTTCTTTTTTTTTTTTTTTTCCATTTTATTTTCAAGGCAGGCAAGAAAGAAAGGAGACATTTCCACACAGAAGCTGCAGGGGGAGAATCTCAGTCATGGGGGAATGATGGAAGGACCTATTCCCACACCCAGTGGTGGGACCAGGCACTTCTCTTCCCAGGGCCCATCCAGATCACCGGCATTCTCTTCAGAGCACGTCCTTGCTGCCATCCTAAACCCACAGCCTGTCCCCCAACTCTGCAGCTGCAGTTCAGGGCAGAGGGCCATTAAGTGAAGTCAAACTGTCTGGGACAATGGGTGACCCTGAGAGCTGAAGTGGCAGCAACTGGAGGTCTGCTTTTCCAACAGTGAAGGGAGAGCAGGGATTATTTCCCTGGTGCTGCACAGGCACATATGGTCCCCAGGTGTTGTTCCAGCACTGGGTATGGGGTGGCAGGGACAAGCAGGGACATCCCAGACCTGACGTCCTTCTTGGAGCAGGGTATAACCAACGTGACATCAGATTTGCTGTGGCTTTGTCCTGCAAACATCCAGGCCTGGAGATTCCTGCCCAGGCTGTGCAGAAATTCTTTCTGCTGAGCATCCTCAGCCTGCCAAGCTGCAGCCAACAGCCCTCCTCCCTCATGACACAGTCTGCCAACAGCTCCAGGATGGACCTCTTGAGTGTTACACATAGCTAAGACCCTTGTTTGGTTCTGGAAAGCCCCATGTCTGTCTCAGACACAAAGCAACAGTGAAGTCTGGTGGCTGTAGCACTGGGTTAATGACCTGCATCCAGCTGCAGGTCATCCAGCCTTTGCTCCTTGGTCCCTAAGGCCCACCATGGTCCCCTGGAAGTCATGATGCTCTTCTCTACAAAGGTGCTGGAAGACAGCTGATGGGAGAGGCAACATTGGAGCTATGAGTGTGGTGTGGGTACGGGAGGAAAAGAGCATCCCTGCCTGGCCTTGCCATCATTCTGTTAATGGTTTCAGATCCATCTTTCCTTGATAATGCTGTCACTTCTCCCTTTTCCATCAGGACTCCAAATTCCAGCAGACACGCCCAGTTTGGGATGAGGCTTCGGTGGGCACTGGGATTCAGAGTACCACAGTAACTTCAGCTCTGTTGTGATCCCAAGCCCTGCTCAGAGCCATACCAGGAGGGATTTCCACAGTGCCAAAAGGAAATGCCACCCCTACCCCCACGAAGAAGAGGGCTCCTTCAGCAGGAAACTCTCTGAGTTTGATTCCTGTCTCCAGTTTTACAGACATTTCGGTCAAGCAGGTAAACTGAGCACTTTGTGGAAACAGGTTCCGGCGGGGGAAATGTCCTGCAGCTCTCGTTCACACTTCCCCGGGGACATTCCCTGGCTCCAGCACAGGACCACGGTGCACTGCGATGCATCCCCTCCTTGAGACAAACTCAGGGAAAGAGGGCAGGGTTTGGCCTCTGTCTCCTCTTGTTGCGAAACACAGGGAGGACGAGAAGCCGGAAAACCCCCGGAGGCAGCACTGCGGGAGGTACAGTCTCCGCTGCACGCCGAGGGCTGGGCCTGTGAGAGATGCAAAAGCGCAAGCTTTTTTGCGGCAGCACACCATTAAGAGTGGAAGTGACACCCAGTGCTCCTCTAGCACACCTGCCCCTTGGGCTTTCTCCAGCTCCTCTGCCAGCTGGGATGGGGCCATGAGTCACCACACGGTGCCTGGTCCAGCCCTGCCACTGCTTCGAACTCCACCCAGCCTGGCACCACTTGCCAGGGGCCCCCAAGCAACGTGACAGCTGATTTCCACCAGCTTCCTCCAAGGGCCTTTTAAAATTCCACAGATTTTAAAATTCCAGAGATTTTAAAATCTCTCCCTGGCGGGACTCCAGGTCTTTCTGGGCTTGCTTCTGCACATGGGTCCTTTATTGCTTTACCCACCTATGGACTTGGATCAGGCATGCTTAGCATGGCACAGCCTGCTGGCACGGGGACCATACGGGTGATGCAGGGGTAGCATCACCCCTATGGAGGCACATCCTGCCCCGTCAGCTCTGGGAGGAGATCCATGTACTTTTTGAAGGTGCTTTTGTGATTGCGAAATCCGCCCACACCAACAAAACGAGCGTGTGTGTGGGGACGTCACTCTTCTGTGATGAAAACCATTACATTGAATTAAAACTGGGGCAGGAGCCTTGCTGGTGTCAGCTCCTTAGCATCCTGGAGCTTGGCACCTGATGGCCTTTCCGGTGGGAGCAGTCAGCCCGGCAAACAGGCTGAGCAGCCCCAGCCCACCGCCGGCAGGTTGGGGCAGCGCTGGCAGCTCCGGGAGGGAGCTAGCCCAGGGATGAACTCACCAGCATGCAGTCACCTCACCAGGGCACCCTTCAAAGGGAAGCCCCGCAGGCAGCAGAGCTCACGAGGGAAGGACGTCATTCCATCATGTGCTGCTTGGGACACCTCATCTTCCTGGGGAAACACCCTCCTCCTGGCCCTCCTGGCAGGTGAGCCCCTGGAAGGTGGCCAGCCATGGTGCAGAGCCACACCTAATGTGCTTAAAACCCCCCCACTTGCCTTCACCAACCCTTGTGGGGCCCATTTCAAGCCCCCAAGGTGTGTAAGGAGTAGATGTAGCCCACTCCTGGCAAGGCCCTCTGCAAAGCAGTGGTATGGTTTGTGCAGTAAATTTCCCCATCCCCAACCCCTGCAAGCCTCTGGAGGTGTTTCCAGATGCTCTCTGAACCAGCACAACCTGCATTACTGTTCCCATCAAATGGCCACAGTTGAGGTTCTGCCCCATGGGAAGAAGAGAGGGAGCACCCTCACCCCATCAGACTGTTAAAAGGGACTTTTATGTCCTGCTCCTTAATCCTGCTTCTGGAACGAGAGCATGTTTCAAAAATCAGGGGAGGTTGCTGAGGGACAGTGTGCTCAGCAGGGACGTTGCTCACAAACCCTGAGCACTCAAAAGCAGGAGGTAAATAACTTGGGATATTATTAATCCTCCACTGCCCACACAATAAACAGAAATGTATTATTCTTGTCAAGGACAAAGGAGCCCATATTTTCTCCACAGCCAAGGAGCTGAACCAGCAAATTTTTTTGATTCAGCTTTATGGTGGGTTCGGCTTTGACTGAAGTTGTTCCAGTTGAGTTCCTGTTCAGCCCAATAAAAGTTCTTTAACCATTTGTGAACTCACTTCAGCCGGTTGACACTGGGAAACACAGCCTGTGGAAGTAGCTGTGTGATGGGGACTGAGCCATTTTCAGCCCATCCCTGGTTTCCATGGTCTCTGCTCCCTGTCTGGTTCTTGCCCCCTTCAGAGCTTCTTGCCAGCTTGACAGAGATGACACAAAGGGTGAAAAGGCAGAAAAGCTAAATTTTGCCATGGAAGTCTGCAAGAAACCTGCATTGTGAGGGACAAGCAGGTGTGTGGGTGAACTGAGCTTCCTGGGCCCTTCCTGACATCAGCACCTGCACACATGCAGTTTGAGGCAGTGGCTCCTAAGCCACCAGAAACACCAGAGGATCATGCATTCCTGTCATTACACTCAGAAATGAAAATGTTCCATACGTTAAATACTCTTTAACGGCCCACAACCTGAATCTGGGGACAGCCAGGGGGTATTTAGCAAGAAATCTCCTGCAGCAAAACTCTGAGGCCTCAGGAGGAGACGAGGTCCTGTGTTGGCAGCTGCTCCGTGGCCATGTACCAGCACACTGAGCTGCCATGTCTCCCTGCAGAGAGGCACGTGCAGGGCAGGGCTGTCAGAGGACCATCCGTCCTGCTGCCCCCTGCTCACGGCTATTCCCAGACAGCACCAGCACAGCTTTATCCATGACGGCACCTCCGAAAATAATGCTCCAGGATCAGCAGCAAGGCGAGGGGGGCGTTGGGACTCAGCAGCCGGTGTGCTGCCGGTTCATATCCAGCTCACTGCACGCTAGCCCGGTCAGAAGACAAGATCCTGGTTATATTTATCATTTGACGGTACTGGTCCCCACTATTTTTAGAGTGGTGTTGCAGCTGCAGCTCGCTGAGTAGCGAGGTGAGTCAGTTGGGGGACTGATCTTTACCAAGATTCACTCAAAACTGATGAAGTCAAGGCCTCTCTTCCCTGACACAAATGGCCCTTGGTCAGGCTGGTGAGCTGTGGGCTGCTTCCCCTTGGGGCGGTGGGTCCTGCTGGGGTCCCCACTGGCGGGTGGCAGAGCCCCGGTGCCCGCAGCTGCTGGGGGTTTCAGTATTTCTGAGCAGCCATATCCGGGGGGACAGCTGCCCCCACGGTCCCAGCACCCACGGTGGGCTCTGACATAGTCTGGCACTGCTGGTTCCCAGCCTGGCTGCGTGGGTGGATGACAGACCGGGCCTGCGGGGCACTGGCACCGCTCGGGGAACACCAGGGTGGCCCCACTCAGGACGTGTCCGTGGGGCAAGGGACACCACGGGGCTCTCATCTGGGGGAGGCCATACCCACGGGGCCAGGGAAGGGCTGTGACTGTGGGGCTGGGTGAAGGGTGACTGTGGGGCTGGGACATGCTGTGCCGTGAGTGTGCGCGGAGTGGGACACGCCGTGCAGCCGGGGCCACCCATGGGGTGGGACACGTCTCGCCGTTGGGGATGACGGGTGCCCGTGAGGTAGGACACGCCGTGCCCGTGCGGTCTGGGAGGTGCATCCGG
>VZRJ01003537.1:14061-38272 GCA_013397565.1 Ptilonorhynchus violaceus | reverse complement strand
AGCCGGGACGCGGTGCGTTGTTGTCCCCCGGGACGCCCCGCGGCGGTGGGGCCGGGTCCCCCCGGGGGCGCGGGAGGCGCGGTTTGGGCGGCACCTGCCCCGGGGGGCCCTCCCAGGCCCGGCATGGGACTGCGGGGTGGGCGCCGGGGCGGATGTGAACCCCGGCATCCGCCGCCCTCTGGTGACAGCCAGCCGCGGGCGGAAGGGCCCGTCGGGGACAGTCACCCACCCGAAATCAGCAGCTGCCGACCTGGCGAGGTTTTCCAGCGTTTTGCAGGTTTTACACAGAAATCGCGCAGGCGGCGTGCACTCGGCAAGCCCGGCTGTCGTGTTTGGAAAGGTGGCCTGTGTTTGGGAAGGCAGAGGGAATGGCTGCGTGGTGGGTGCTGGGGAGGTGGGCTTGCTCACAACTCAGCCTTGAACGTGATCCATCAGTAGGAGGGTCAGACACCTCTGGGCTTTCCACACTCCTTTTATTTTATTTTTTTTTGAGGAAGGAGTGTGGAATTTGCAGCTGCTATGGAGAGTGTATGGTAGAGGAATGTTGTGCTGTGTCTTAGGGTATTTTAAAAGTCACTTCCACTCAGTGCCTTTTTAAAAACATCAGACAAACAGACATCTGCTTATGGACCTGTTCTTTCCCTGAATTGTGTCTGTTGGCATCAGCAAGGAGGGGAAGTTGGGAACTTCTGGAGAGTGTAGCAGGCTAGAACCCTGACACAAAACAGTGTCTTGGCAAGCTTTGGTAACACATGAGGAGGTGAACAAGGTCCGGCAGGTGACACAGGAAAACTCAGGATGTGATAGTGCTAGAGTTACTCTCGGCAGGGCTGGGCTTTAGGTTGAGGACTGGGAGAATGAAGTCATCCTGTAAAGCCTCGTCACCGCCTTGTTTCACAGCAGCGATTCCCATTGCGCTGGTCTCGGCATGAGTGAGTGAGTGGTGGGGCCCTGGCAGGGACTGCGTGTCCCGGCATGCAGTCCCTGTGCTGAGGGCAGGGCACTGGTGGGAGCTGGGCGGGCTGGGGGTTCGGGAAGGGTTTGTGTCCCAGGGACGCTGCTGTCACAGTGTCAGTTGCCAGGGAGTCAGCACCTGCCCTCGCCTGACCTCCAGCCCTGGCTCCCATCACACTTAACCATAACGCTGGATTCCTGCTGGCTCTGGTGAGGCCTGGACGTGTCCCTTCCCATGGAGCCTGGGGTGGTCAGGATGTGTGGGAACAGCAGAGCCCTGCTGTCACACAGCTGTAGAGGTGTGGCCCTTGGTGAGCTGGGCTTGTGGACCAAGGTCCAGCTGCAACTGGAGTGGTGCTGGGGCTGTTTCAGCTCTGCCACTTGCCTGCGTTGTTTCTGTTCCCCATGTGAGAGGTTTCTTACCCACTGAAAGAAGGAAAGCTGGTGTGGTCATTCGGCACTGACTGGAGGAATTCTGCTGTTTGAGGCACAGCTTGCTGAGGAGCTCTCCTGCTTCCCTGCCTTTGCAGCAGGTGGTGCAGAGCAGCTCTCCGTGCCCTGTTCTTCATGTCTGCCCTCTCCAGAAGTAGCCTTTAAGGAATTACAGATAATCTTAATTTTACTGATAGGTTTGCTCTTTCGCTCCTGGTGGCTTTCTCCAAATCTGATGAAGGCCTCAGCCTGTACACCCTCCGTCAGCTGGTGGTGCTGAGCTTTCTCAGCCCCTCTTCTCTCTGCTGATTCAGGTCTTCTTAGCGTGCAGAAGAGGAGGAGGAAGTTCCCTTCCTGACTTCAAGGGACCTCTGAGAGAGCAGAGAAGCACATCTTTGCCCCTGGTCTCCCTCCTTGCTGTCTGCTACCAGCTGCTTGCCCTGGCACATTTCTGCATGACTGTGCTGAGTACCAGAGGCCAGAGATACCCAGACTTTGCTCTCTGAGTCTGAGGGTGATTCAAGGGGGTAGTTATTGATCTCACTCTTAAAAATCAATGACTCTTTACTCTTCCCAAGTCCTTTATATGCCCTTACTGCTCTGGGCCTGACCATGTTTGTACTCTTCTAGATCTGGTTGGCACCAGTATGTGCTGTGTGGAAATGCCCTGTGCCTGGGGGCCAGGATACTTCCTGATGCAGGACAAGAAAACCTGTTGTTGGTAGGGATGCGACCACAGATGTGAAAGGAGAAAGTGAAGCCATATGGTTAGAAAAGTGATGTCCTCAGCACACTGTCAATGGAGCTGTAATCAAATTATCAGAGGCTTTGGTAGCTGGAGAAGTTAATGAATCGGGTTGGAAGCAGGACAGGTGTGAAGGGCAGCATGGGAGAAATCCTGAAATGAGACATTTGTATGTTAGCAGACGGTTTGTGGAGGGTTACTTGCAGGTTACTTTGTGAGAGTCTTCTGTGAGAGGGTTTTGCCTGATGCCTCCCCACTTCACATCACTCCTGGGGACCCCCTTCCTGCAGGGGGCTGTGCAGATCCCTGTGTCCTGGTAATGCCACGTTACTGTGTTTCTGATCATTCCTTCTGTCTGCAGTGCCAGGCACCTCTGTTTCCTGGAGCCTCTTTTCTGACCAGCTCTCTTCCTTTGTTTTTTGATTTTGCTTTTGTTCGTGAGCAAATGGGCCAGGTGAATATAACCTCCAGAGAACTTGGTCTCACAGAGTTTGAGGCCTGCTTGAAAAATTATTTTCTTTGACTGAGAAGTGTCTCTGGAAATCTTCATCCTCCTTTTGGCTTTGCTCCTCTGTTTCACAGTCTCCCTTGCTTGCCCCTGTGAATGCCCAGCTGCCAATTAACATGTTTTCCCCCTGTTTCCGTCTGCATCTTCAGCTGGTTGTGAATCCTGAATGAAGAGCAGCTGGCCTCACATGCTCTGCATTTCAGAGAGCTTTTTCAGGACTGGCCAGTGGTTTGCAGTCATACTTGCCTGTGCCCTGGACAACCCCCCAGCTAAGCAGCATGATGGTAGAACAATACTTGGATGGGAAAACCTTCAAAGGAGTCCTGTGTGCTGCAAAATGGGAAGTAGTGATTCAGCTGGAAGTGCTTTTTAGTAACGAATCCGTGTTCCAGGCTGGGGCTGATGTCAGCCCTGTGATTCTTGTTGGAAGTGAACAAAGATGCAAAGCCCTTTATGCGGGAGCTGAGGTGATAATCCAGATCTCCTGGCCTCAGTCCATTTGAGGTAATTGCATTCTTCCTGAGGAGTGTTTTCAACCCATCCCTGTCAGATACATTGCCATCGCTTCCTGTGCTGCAGCAGTATGTGGGTGGCAGTACTTCAGCCATGTCCAAAGCAATTCTTGTCACTGCTCAGGCTTAGAGCCTTTTGAGCCTTCTCTGAAAGATAGTGTGCTAGAGCAGGGACATGGTGGAGGGTTTTAAATATATGTATATTTACATATACACATGCTGCATTTACTGGGGCTTGTTCTGCTTATAAGCTCTTCAAAATGATATCCGTTGTGCCTGGCTGGTGCAGCTTCCAGGTGGGACTTCTCCTGGGATGCCAGTGTAGGTGACATTAACCACAAACTTTCTGGGTTCCCTCATGACTGCTTTAAGGGCTGGTGCCCCAGTAAGGTAGTGTAGCTGTGCCTCCCTGCATCACGGTGTGAAGGCTGTGCTTTTGGGGGACTAGCAGCCTGTCTGCCTGCAGTGCTCTGCTCACTGGCACGGTGGCTCTGGTCACAGCTGGGCTGTGCTGTGGTGGTGCTGCAGGGTGGTTACCCATGTGGATGGACAGCCTGGGGCGCAGGGACTGCCCCAAAGCAGCTTTTGCTCATCATGTCTGGGGACAGGAAAAGGTCAGACATGATCTTGGGGAGTTTTCAGGACTTGCTAGGCACGAGGACCTAGCCCCCACAAAGCATGATCTCCAGTGGTCTGTAATTAAAGCCCTGGGAGCCTGGGGAGGAGTCTTAAACAACATCTTTGTGATGGTGTTGGCAGGCCTCTCGGAGATTTCTATTAAGCAATTGTCGTATTCTCCCTTCCCTGTAGCCTGGGAAACGCTGCGGTGTTGGATTTGTCTTGGTCTGTTTGGGTTGTTGGGAGGGGTGTCTCTCCAGCAGTGGAGTTTGTCCCTCCCTGCCCTGGCTCTGTGTCTCCATGGGGTGGCTTAGCAGGTGGCCTGTGGGGACCACAGCCAGCGCCTGTTCTTGCAGATAAACCATATGCCAGTGCACCCACTCGAGTACCAGCAAAGCCTGTGTAGTGGAGAAACCTACAGCTGTGTGGGTGGACAAGAACAAAGCCAGAGGCACAGAAAGGCCTTTACTTCCCACTGAAATCCGGGAAGGGAGATTGTGGCTGTGACCTTAGCAGCCCTCTCTGGAGAATCAACCGTGTGCCCACCCGGAGTCATGCAGGGAACTGGGGGGTAGCTGGAACCTGGGACCGAGCCAGGGCTGCAGCTGGAGGGGTGGCCTCTGCACTGGTAAAAGATATGGTAGGATCTTTGAGCTGGTGGGGTGCTTGCGGTCTCTCACTTCTGTGCGTGGGCCACTAACTCACTTGGCTTGGATGAGCAATCACTGCCTGCCCGGTGTTCCTGTGTGGGCAGGATATTCCCCAGCTGAGCTGAACCTATGCCTGTGCACTTGTCTTTCCAGGTGACCCAAGACAGCCAGAGCAAGCAACCCCAAGGCCACACTGCAAGTGCTGACAGCTGAGAGGTGCCTTCTCTGTCTGCTTCAGCCCTGTGCTAAGGTTAGCAATATTCAGTTATCACCGATTTTCCTTCCTTCACCAGGGCTGTATGAAGAAACAGGGAACCCTGTGCACTCCTTCCCTTGGCTGCAGGGATACTCTGCTCCATAGAGTAGGTGTCACCCAGGTAAAGTGCTCCCACAGCCAGGACTTGTTGGGTGCTCCTGCCTCCTGCCTGGCTGCCAGTGTGGCAGAGGGAACCTGGATGTGTGCAACCAGTGCTACAGGTTGTTGAACCCCACATACAGTTGTCAGGAGCTCAAGGATGGTGCGTTCTAAACCTTTGGGAACTTGCAGTCTGTGCTGTTTGCCACACTTACCCTTCTGCATGCCAGCAGCATTGAATAGGAACATTTTCCAGCTGCACATCTGTGCTGTCCTTCACGTGAACCCAGGTGAGACTACCCAGAGCTTGTGGCAGATGTAATCATGTTCTCTCTTTGAAGCAGTTGGGTTTTCCCAGCATTTTCCCAGGTTTTGTAGCTTGGCCTTGGTGTATGAGGCTCAGAGTGACAGTGAAGTGTTTCAGGAGGATGAGGAAAAGTGTCACTGGCAAGAAATATAACCTGCTCTGAGGTAACCAGCCTGGAGCAGCCTGAAATGGCTGTGGGTTTCCTGTCCTGTCCCTGGATGCTTGTGTGCCTGCCTAGGATCCAGCAGTGCTTGTCCCACCTGCACAGTGTGCTCTCACCTGGAAGGGAGTGCTCATCAGCACTGTGCCTCTGGCAGAGCAGACTGAACCCTTCTCTCACCCCAGAGCTCAGGTGGGATTTGGCCAGGAGAGATTATATAGAGAAGACACAGTTTCGGATGCATGGCTGCCCAGGCTCTGCAGCTCTTCCTCTGAAGTGTCTGCCAGGGAAGTTGGGACCAGTCCAGAGGCAGCTGGAAACTGGGCCTCAGGCCATCTCATCCTTCAGCCTGATGCTGAACTGGTACCCACAGTGAGTAAGGCAGGGATAGATTTACCTGTGAAGGTGGAAGGTGCTGCAGATTCCCAATCACACATTGTGGTGACAGCTGAGTGGCCTGTTTATCTGGCTGGATTGTGGCAAGCACTAATACCTGCTCCATGATGGGATTTTATATCTCTCTTAGTGATGAGAGACATGGCAAAGACCAGAGAAAAGATTTGCCCTCAGTTCTGCTGAGGCTGCTTGTAGGTACCAGTCCACTAAGTTCACAGCATCCTCTCAGGGCTCCCTTGCCTTTTAACGAGGGGCATTTTAACAGAGGGCTGTCCACAGAATCACAGAAAGGCTTGGCTTGGAAAGGACTGTAAAGATCACATTCCAACCCTCCCACCATGGGCAGGGATGCCACACACTAAGCCAGGTTGCTCAGGGCCCCATCCAACCAGGCCTTGAACACTACCAGGGATGGGGCCTCCACAGCATCTCTGAGCAACCTGTACCAGTGATTTGCCACCCTCTGGCATAATATTGGATCCACTTTTCTCCTGCCCCTCCTTGGTGACCAGTTAGTTTGATATCTTCATAGACAGCAAATCTCCCGTTTATGTGTAAAGCAGCAGCTTCTCCTGTTGCTTGGCCACAACATGAACCTATTCTCTGATTCATATGTCACCTTACCCAGGTGATACCAGTGAGTTTATATTCGGGCTGAATTAACAGTGTTAGTTCAGTTTAGTGCAGCTGGCAGTAGTCTGGAAGCTGACACAGCTTGTAAATCCATGGATAGACTTGCAGAGCCTCTCTTGGGAATGGAGTGGAGTGCTTTGCTGGGAAGCTCAAAGACTGGGCAAAGTGGAGTTTATATCTTCAACAGAAAGCAGTCAGCCTAACATCCTTCAGCTTTCTCTCACTGTCTGTAGGCTGCCGTTGCCCCTCAGTCTGACCAGCTGATGTAGCTGTAGCTCGTCTTTCCACTGAAAACCACAAGAAAATGCTGCCTCCTCCTTTGCAGCTGGGGCTCTGGGTTCCTTGTGAGTATTGGCACTGGAGCCATGTGAGGAATCCCCAATTTGCCCTACCACCTCTGTTGCAAATAGGTCGAGCATTCAAAGATGCTGTTCATGGGAGTGTTGGGACAGCTGGATCCTTGTTCAGTTTTTGCTGCTCCCAAGAATGGTGCAGAGGATCATCTGCTGAGGCTATTTTAGGTTTCTGAACATTGCCGGTGTCCCTCTGAGCTCCTATTTGTCTGCAATTCTGCAGCTTCCTGCTAAGAGCTGTGTGAGAATCCTGTATCCTCATGTGTGAAGGTTTTGCTGGATCATACTGTCCCAGGGATTAGGAAGAACTTTGAATTCCTCACTTACCAAAACATCTAAGCCATATCAGCTGTATCTGTGACCCCTTTTTCTAGCTTTAGCTCCAAACACACCTTGAACCTTGCTTTTTGGGTGCCCACATGTTGCCTGGTGGGAAGCAGGCTGCAGCTTTCCAATCTTTTGCTGCCAAAAATGCAGCATCCTTCCTATTCACACCAGTCGATTCCTGTTGTCTTGGATGGGAGCATGCGTTGCAGAAAACAGTCTTCCAGGAAACCTCTAGGTGTGGAAATAACTCCGAATTTCACAGCTGAGTGAGATGAGAGCCTGGCTCTGGCCGTCTCTGTATGGCTGGATGGCTACTTGCCATCTGGCACCACCATCCTCCAGCCCAGTGTGGCACAGGGTGAGGCCTCCTGGCCTCTTCCTTCTTGGTACACCCAAGACTTTTGGCGTCTCTGCAGTTCTTGGTTTCCACCTGCTCAGGTAATTTTTCAGCAGTGCTGAGCATTGCTAAGTTTCATGTTGAGGCAAGACGTGGCTCTGCAGTTTTGGCCCATCTTTATTTTTAGCTGTGTGAGACATGGTTGATGGTATCAGAAGGAAGTTGCGCGGCCTCCGGAGCTCCATGACTCATCCTGGATCAGGACCGAGGCTTTGCTAGCTTCTGCTATAACCCTCAAGTGATGTAACTGGTTGTGAGAAAGGGCAGAATGGGGAGAGAAGCAGAGCTTTTAGAAGTTCTTTTTTTTTCTTATCTGCAAAGTTGTTAAATTCATATATTCAAGAAGGTATCATTCCTGAGTGTGATTCAACAGGGTCCTTTGTCTTTCCCTTGCATCTTGCACCTCTGTGGGAGAGGTGAAAGGGAGAGGAGCTCTGCTTACCACCCAGGCTGGGTAACTGTTTATTAGCACGTAGCAATGGTAGGGAAGAGTTCTTAGGGCAGGAAACAAAGCAGGATCCTGTCCCTGATTCAAGCCACGGTGAGGTTTAGTGCAGCAGAACAGACCTGCCTGAAGTGGAAACTGGCTGGAGCTGGAGGGCAGAGGCTTAGGAGGTGCCTGCCAGGATGCAGCAAGAAGAGTCTGGAAGCCCCATTCCCATCAGATCTGGTTCTGCCACAATGTAGAAGAGCTCCTGGGGCTTTCTGACCTGCAGGCATCTGTGTTGGGCTAGGCTGGGCAGGGGGTGCTTGTCACCCCCATGGGGCAGATGAGGATGTTGAAGTATCCTTGCCAGCCACAGCATGGAGGGGATGCAGCTAAAGAGGCCTCTACTCCCCAAGACTGGCAGCCTGGCTCTTCTGTGCTGTGCCTTGAGAGTAGGCAAGGTGGAGTGTGATGCACCTGGGTCCAGGCTCTTTGTCCACGAAATGGATGGGGATGATGGCTTGTGGGAGTGGGCTTCCTCCCACCTCTGTACCCTTTCCTTTCCTGGGGTGATGAACAGCCCTTTAGGGAGCATATTGAGGCTTTTGGGTGTTGCCCGGTAGTATGTGTGGGGCAGCAGGGAGAGGACAGCAGGGCTTGGGGGAACAGAGGAAAGGGAGATAGGGGAGCGTGCTGGAGGGTATTGCTATGGTAGCTTGCCACTGGAAGCATCACTGGCATGGCAGAAGAGGAGTTGGAGCAAATGTGTAAGGTGCCACAGCCCTCGATGCAGCCCAGTCCTAGCTGTGCCATGGGCTTGGCACTGCTGAACTCCTGCCAGACAATCTGGCATCTGGAGCCATTCTCCTCTGACAGCAGCCTCTGGGTAAGTGGTCAGGGATGTTCTGTCCATCTTCTCCCCTCTTTTGCCCCTCTCTGGGGCATGGCCAGGCAGCTGCTGTTTACAGACTTGTTCTGGTTGAAGCCCTGAGCTGCAGAGCAGGCCCAGCCAGCAAGAAACCAGTCTCTTGAGCCCTCTCACTGTACCATGGAAGAAAGAGAGTCAGTCTGCTGCCCTTGCTTATCCCCAGTGAATCAACGTAAGTGGCTCCAGCCATGACTGCACCTTCCCAGGGTGCCTGGCCCTGTGCTGTCCACCTTGCACAGCCAGTTCACCTTGCTCCAGGGTATCTGTGCCCTGAGGGAGAGCAGACACTCTCATGGCCTCTCTGATATGGTCTGAGACCATCCTTCGGGGTAGGTAAAGGAGAATTTGAACATTTTTGAAGCTGCCTTTGGGTAGACCCCTTACCAGGTACTGGTAAGAGAGCTGGCTCCTGTTGGTGAATGGAGCAGGGAATATCGTGCGCTCACTATGCGGAGAGGATGGGTCAGGAAGCCATCTCCAGCCTGACCATAATGTGAGTGTGACTGAGACCTGACCTGTCATCCATGATGTGCCTAAAGGCCTGGATGTAAGCCAGGGTAAAGGACCTGCTGGCAGCAAGCACAGCTTGCCCATGTCAACATGGATGGCTGTGTGAGCTGTAAACCTCTCTCATTACACCTCTCAAAGGTCGCTGCTGGCAGGGAGCTACAATGCCCTGCCCACAGCTCTGTGCCCAGCCCAGAGTGAGAGGCAAACAGTGCTCTTGGAGAATGCTCTGAGGTCAGATGTGTGGGCTTGCCATGGGGTGGCACACACTGCTCCAGTGTATGTGGCCAGAATTTGTCTGGGACTAGGATGTTCAGTCAAAAAGGGATGGGGAAGGATGCCTCTCTCTGAGCTATGCAAATAGCTCTACACTCAAAAATGTCATAATCCTTGCCTGAGCTGTGACTCCTCCATTCCAGGGAACAAGGCCTCATAAATTCCCCTGAACATCATTTCACCATTTCCAATCTGCCACAGTGTCCTTCTGTGATGTGGGGCTAATGTAAGATCTGTATAGACTGCCCACTGCTGTCCAGTGCTACAGTTCCATACATCTTAAGACTCTCAAATAGGCTAGATTTGTTTGCAAAATGTTCCCTGGACTCCCGACCCTGGTGTTCCCCAGGGAGAGCAAACAAGGAGGTGGAAGCTGGAACATGGAGGCTCTGGGAAAGCTGCCCGTGGCAGACAGCAGTCTGCTTCCTCCCTATCACTTCCAACAGGTTCCTTCCCTTTTCAGAGGGGAACAGCTTGCTCTGCACTGGCGCCTGGAGCTTCCTTCCCATGGAGGAAGCTGGGACACTGGTACCTGACACTGAAGGCAGTTTTGGATCAGCAGCTCGAGCACTGCTTTCCATATATGTGATGTTCAGCACCTTGTGTGAGAGTCGGTGTTACAATTTATTTTGGGTGCAGTGATGGCAGAGCATGGTAAGAATCCACTCAGCCACACTGTAGTTCCCTCTGACCCCACTTTCACAGTTTCTAATCTTTCCTCTGGACCGAGGCCCCAGGTTGTGCTATGAGATACCACAGAGTGATGCAGAGCCCAGCAGATGAAGCTCTGGGTTATCTGTGTGTGCTGGGGTAGAAACTGCCGTTTTATAGGGCAGAACATGTTTTCTCTTTTACCATTTGTACAACACCTTGCCTGCCAGGATTGCTGCCCAAGGCTCAATCTCTTGGATGCTGTGACCCCATGAGTTACAACCGTGTCATCTTTGCAGCGCTGCCCGCTCTTTTTCTGTCTCGCCTACTCATACTACACATTTTTAAGCACAAAGGATCAGAAAAGCCCGAAGGTAGTGGGGTCACATACTCTGCTGCCGATTTGAGGAGGAGTTAAGGCAGGCAGTGCTGGAATAAGCATTTAGGGAGAGGCAGCCAAGAGAGATTTCCTCCTGGCTGAGCTGTGGTGTTGAAGTTTGGAAAGTAGTGTGTGGGTTATGTGCTGCTTCACTTTGCTGCTGCCAGTGCCTTAGGCAAGTCTAGGACACGCATATGTACTTGTAATCAGGTGAGGACACCATCCTGAGCTGTGTCACTCTGAAAAATTGGACAGTGCCCCCTGGTAACATGAGGAGCAACCTGAATGCTGCTGCTGTGGGAAGAGTGGTGGGGGTTTCAGCAGAGGGGTGACAGATCAGTGGGACCAAGGGGAAACTTTGACTTGGTGGGTGTTTCTAACTGCATTCCCTAAACTGTGAGAAGGTAGCTGAGCCCAGCTGTGCTGTACAGATTGCCCTGTCTGGAAGATGCATAAAGAACAGCTTGCAAGAGCTCAGCTCAGGCCTGGAGAAAGCGCTTGGACGCTGTGTACCAGGGTTTGCTTATTGCCAGTCAGCGCTGCTGGAGCTGTCAGGCCAGCACTGCCACTCAGCCCTTTCTATACCAGCGTTTGCATTGCTGATGAGATTAGCATAGCTGGGCCAGCAGTGGACAAAGGGCGTAATTCTCAAGATCCTCTCTGCTGTAGCTGCCAGCAAAATAAAGCAGTTAGGCATCAAGTAGGGAGTCTGAGCTTTGATTTCAATTCATCTTCTAACAGCAGCAGCAGCTAAAAATATAAGCCGTTTTTGAGGAACTAGAATATTTTCAGGGTTTTTATCTGGGTCCGGTCAGCCAACCTCTTTCCGAGGCTGACAGTCTGGGATCTTAAGGTATTTGCAATGATCTCTTCTGGCCATGTGATAAATCTGGAGAGAGAGAACAGAAAAATTGGTGGCATCAATCTCCCACCCTGAAAGTGCTCCTCTTGCTGCTGTGCCTGCTCCCTGTAACCAAAGGCTGTTTTTGTGACTTAGACTTGTTGAGGAAACAGACTTACAGCTCTTCTCTTTCTTCTGTGCAGCAATTGCCCTGGCAGTAGGAATGATTTATCATAGATTTCAGCTGTTTAATTCTGTTTCCCTACAATATTACGGTGTTAGAGTAACTGAGCAAAATGCAGTGGTGTTTCCGGAGGAAGGCTGCTATCAGAGGCCACCCCTGCAGCAGAGGCTGGAAGCAAGGAGGAACAGTTTACCAGGAAATGCCTGTGTTCATGTACTGGGCGCTTTTGGGAAGGAAAAGACATCTCACCCTTAAAGCTTCCTCACTACAGGACCCAAACGCTGTTGATGAAGCTGTTTGAGCAGTGGTGAGAATGCTGCCCTCCAGAGCCTGGGAAGGGTCTGAACAAAGTGGTGGTCTGGAGAGAAAAGGCAAATTCTGTCCTTAAGTGAACCTCCAAGTGCTACTTTTGGAGTGGTAGTTTTTATTTTTTTCTGGTTTGTGGGTTGAGTTTTTTTATTTACTTTTTGGTGGTGGTTTGGGCTTTTTTTCGTACTGAAAAGAAAAGGTATCACTTGTGCAAATCCTTGTAAGGAAAGAGAATTTCCTTTGGAGTGAGCCTGCCTGAAACTCGATACGTCTCTGATGTGTGTTAACAGAGAAATGAAAAGATAGTACCATAAAGTGATAGGGGATAATGAATTTCATCTACTGTTATGTTGTCCTGGGAGATAGAGCTGGGGCAAGGGTATTGCAATAACGTTACGCTTTGCATGACAATAACAGCAAATACCACCTTAACACACTTCCCTGGAGAGGGGTGAAAGGGTCAGTTTTCAGAGGGTCCCCAGGAAGGTGGAACGAAGCAATCAAGAAGACAGGAGCCTGGGAAAAGATGCCAGGAGGCTTGCAGATGAGCAGTGTGTAATAGCTGTGCATTTTTTGCAGCTTGAGTTCTGCTTTCTGATTCCATGTCCTAGCTGAACTGGGCTATGCTGGGCTCTTAACCTTACTGCAGTCTTGAGAAACACAGTAAAGAAACCATAACTTTAATAGCATTCATGAGATGTCTGACCTGGAGCCTGAATGAACAAATCTTTAACTTCTCTGTTGATGAGGCAGATAGATGTGTGGCGGTTTGTTACTGCACCACTCAGGAATTTTAAAGGATTCTGCTGTGGCTGAACACTGCTGTAGACCTGGTCCTGGGGAGCTTAACTGGTAAGCAGGTCCTCAAAAGGGTTTCTGTAGGTGTGTGATGAAAACAGAGAGCCTGAGGTCAGTACCTGGAAACTTACCAGCTCTTAGAGCTGGACCAGAGAATCAAGTCTTTACTCAAACACATGAATCTTTTAAAGTAAAGAATGCCATGACTTGCTCTCAACGAAGCATCCAGTCCCCTACCAGCCTTTTGAGACCTAGGGCACTCTTCTGATTTATAGTGCTCTATCCAGGTCTTTAATTCTTTGGGGTTTTTTTCTGGGCTCTGTGAAGTTACTTCACGTCCTGGTCACCTGTGGTGGCAAAGAGCACGTGGGTCAATTCGCGGGGGCAGGTGTAGCCCAGCAGAGCTGGGTGCAATCCATGTGGCCAGCAGCAGGTTGGGGCCAACTTCTGCTATAAGAGAGGTGGGAACAGAGGAGGCTCATAATGTGGGTAGCTGATTAATGTAGGATATGTGGATAGCTTTATGCCTCCCCATTGCTGGGATTCTCAGAGGTCTTGGTACCACCATTGGCCTACTCCCCACATTGTGTTGGGGGCTGGGGGATGCCCACCCAACCTCCTTCCTCGGAGCAGAGACGGCATGCTGTCACTCAGTTTCCCTGAAGCCTGAGAAGGAGAGGGGTGGAGCAGGGCTGGAAAGAGGCCAAGGGGAAGTTACAGCAGCTGGTAGGAAATGGCATTTTGGGGTGCTGCAAGGTGGCCCTACCCCATCCTGTCTGCAAGGGTGGTGTTTTGGGGTGCAGTGGTACAAGCTGGCTCTGTCTGCCATGGAGCTGCTGTTCCATGGTCAGCTCTGTTCCAGCTACAGAGCTGGCATTCTTGGCAGCCCTTGCTCCAAACTGTGTTCTCACATGCCAGGGATCATGCTAGGATGGGAGAGCTGGCTGTGCCTTCCATCTCCTCTGCATTCCCATGTGCAGGCTGTATAATCTTGCACAGCACCATGGCACTGCTTCCCCAAGCATGTGATTATGGGCTGCTGCTGAGGATGTGGGTCTCAGCTTATCTCAGACAAGGCAAGAATCAGCATGCAGGCTGTGAAAGTAACAGCATGGCGTCCCTCACTGTCTCTGATTTGCTCCTGGTCATGGGGCAATAGCTGAACCTGGGGGCAGGAGCAAAGGAGTCCTCGCAAAACTGACAGAGGCAGGTGCCCAGTCCCAGCTGCTTCCTTCCTCATCCCTGTTTCTTCGTTGTGGCCCCAAATCTGCATGCATGGAGCATATTTTTTAATAAACTTGCTGAACTGAGGGCAGGCAGAGCAAACCCAGGAGACTACAAAGAGGTGTAAGCCCAGCCCCTGCCCATGTTGCTGCAACAGTGTGAGGCACAGTAGTTTGTAATGATGATGAGCATGGCCAGAGACATCCCTCCCACACTGTTATGCGCATCTGATGCATCCTGGGAGGCACCAGCAGACTGTCAGTACAGCTCCTTTGTAAGTGGAGGATAGGTCCAGCTCCCCATGGATGCTGCAAACCGCCTTGCTTCTGTGAAACTCTTCATTTGAGGCAGTGTCGTAAGGGTTAAGCCATGGTTGTGGGGTAGGGTTTGTAACAGGAACAAAGAGGGCTTTTAAGGTTTGTGTTGGCCTGGGAATAGAGGGAATTGATTGAGCCTTTCCCAGTGTGTTGAATTACAAAGGTCATGGAGACCCTTTTGCTGGGAGGCAGCAGCCTTTGAGGTCCCTGCTGGAAGTGGGGCAGAGAGAAAAGAAACTGTGAAAGTCAGTGAGAGCAACTTAGTGGAGAGCTTTAAGACCAGGTGAAAATTGGAACTGTATCCTGAGATAAACAATTATTGAACATAAGGCTGGGGACCTTCTGCCCTGGGATTTTTGGGTGGTTTGGTTTGTTCTGCCTCCTACCCCTATTTCATTTGCAGCTGCCCCCACACATGGCACCTGAATTTGCAACTTCACTGGTGTAGCCAGCATTTGGGCCTCTCCAACCTGCTCTGGGCTGGTGAAGGCAGCAGAGGGTAAAAGGCAGTGCCTGCAAGGGAGGATCTTTCCAAAATGCAGAAGAGACAGTCTCTGGTGCCTACAAGGCACATTTTGCCTTGACAGAAGAGGAAGTTTCTTACCTACCCACGCTAAAACTGGATTTTTCATGTGTAGTTGAGCAGGAAAGCCCAATTCTAGCCGCTTTTGTAGCCCCTCTTCTTAATGTTGTCTGCTTAGGATGCCCCATGGGGCACAGCAGGAGAGGGTCCAGCAAAAGGAGCTAGGGAAGGGATGGATGGCAGAAACTTCTGTTTACCTTCATGATTAGTTTCCATCTTGAGATTCAGATGGCATGAGCCATGTGGCCAACCCACCCAAGATGGAGGACTGCAGGCTGTGCTGAGTCAGCAACAGCATCCCCTTGCTGAGGGTGAGGGGCTTGTAAGGGCTGCTGAGACTTTAGGGGTTTCCAGCTTGCAGGAAGGTGAGTGCTAGCAGTGAGCCACACGGTGGTTTTTCCAGTTTTAGCAAACAGGGGTTTGTGTTCCTGACCAGAAGAAGGTGGTTTAATCCTTAAAACTTTCAGGCTTAGCAGGCACTTGGCCATTCAGCTCCACCCACTGACACAGGTGTGCTCTCCCCATCTGATCTTTCATTTAAAGAAATTCCACTTCCGATCTTTATGTTGGATCAGATGACCTTGGATGTGAGTTTTGGAACAAAGGACTGTTTGGGCTCTGCCTGGGAGAAGAAAGCTGGTTCCAGGGAATACCACATGGGGATCTCTGCAGCCACCACCTAAGTCAGCAGCCTAGAGGCTTCTCTACTTTTTCAAGCATGATTAGGGCAGAACTATGGGAGCACAGAGCTGCCATGAGAAGGGGAGCTCAGAAAGCTCTCAGAAACTGTAACATCTGTTCACCTTGGCCTCTTCTCAGAGTCGTTCTCTCTGTGTCTATCCCAGTAAACAGGAACTGTTTCAGCAGAAGTGTCAGCTTCATGGACTCATTGCTGCTTAGCTTTGATGTTGAGAAAGCCTAAATTCCTTCACCTGTTGTTGCTCCAAAGCCTCTCTTCTCACCCTGTCCTTTGGCATCACCTGTGCTGCAGAAACTTGCCACGGACATCAGGGTGGGTGAATAACTGGGCTCCTCTCTGCTGGCTGTTCCCAGGTTGCTGACCTGAAATGGGCTATTTGAAGACAGCAGGGTCTAATCACTGTACTTGGAGTGGACACTGTGCCACACTTCTCAGCCACTTGGGCTGCAGAAGGGGAACAAGAGGCATTTCAAGGGTTCCCCTTGGTGTGGGAGAGATGTTGGAAGCAAGAGCAGCTTGACTGTCTCTGCTGTGCTCTTTCTCCTAGCCCAGCTGGAGAGGGGTGTTGTAGATGGGATGTTACTCCTCTGTTAGTCACAAAGGAGGGTGTGGCAGGAAAGTCTGGCTCAAAAGTCAGTCAGTCTGGCTCAAATTAGATCCGTCCCCAGCTGCTTAAGTGGCAGTCCCTCTGCTTCCCCTGTGCCCGGGGGCTGTGGCAGGGAGCTGACCATGTCCAAGAGCTCATGTAGGTTGTTGCTGGTCTCTCAGGGGCTCCCAGAGTTTGGAGAGAAGACCATGTTTGGTGCATAGGCTGATTAAGCATTTAAATTGCTGGGTCTGTCCTGCTGGTGGCAGCTGAGCTTCGTTTAGGAGCTTGCCCAGTGCTGTGACCTTGGTGACACCGTGACGATGGTGTTGGCCCTGCCTTTGGCCTTGCTGATGAAACATGGTGAGCACTATGGATCTCCCCCCTGCTTCCCTGGAAGGGACCCCAAGAACTGGATCATCCTGATGAGAGGAAGGATGGTATGCCAGTAAAGCTGCTGGAGCCCACAGTACACCATGTGACAAAAACTTGGATTTCTCTGTCTTGAGAAGAGAGAAAAGGCTCTGTATATACATGGTGAGGATCAAAAATTTAAAAGTCCAGGGAGAAGCAGCAGTTCTGGCATACAATCCTAAACTTTGGCAGAAAATCACTCTTTGTGCCTATTAATATGTGACATTCCAGCCCAAAGTGTTGTTCCTTACTGCCTGGCCAAAGGATGATTTACTTTGGCCTTGATTCCTGGGTGTCAGGGCCTTCTGTCCCAGCTGGGGCTGCGTGACCCTGCTGAAGATATAATGTTTGACCGACTTCCCCTCTTGCAGTGTCAGCAAGGCTTGTCCTGAGTATCCCGCGTGTGGCTGCAGGCAAGATGCTGCAGCTGGCCAAGTGCTCCTGGGTGGAAGGGACCAGAGGCCCTTGTCAGCATGACTCTGACCCGTGGGATGTGGAGAGGAAAGAGAAACAAGAGCCTGTGTGATCCAAGTAATTCTCTCCTGTGGTCAATAGGGAATGGATCCTCTAGCTCTGACAGGCAGAGGTGCAGGTCTGTGTCTGGGCGTGCTGCACAGAGCAGCATCTTCTGCTCATGCCAAAGCTGTCCTGTGCTGCTTGAGACAGATGGATATGCTGAGCCACGCGGTCTGCTGGCTGGGAGGTGTGTGCCACTGCTCTCACTGGGCTTGGCACAGCTGCACGGTGCCATCTTCCTCTTGTCACCTCTGTCTACTCTGGTCTCCAAGAAGGAGACTGAGGTTACCTGGACAGTCCTTGGAAGGGATTAGCATGTGGAGGCAATGCCTATGGCTTGGGAACAGGCCAGAATGTGGAAAAGGAGAGGGAAAGGATGAGGGGCAGAGTTGGTTTGAGCCTCAGCCCCGAGCATTAGGGAATTGCCAGTCAGAAGAGCAGCATGCAGAGGATCTGTCTGCACGTAGATCACGTGTGTGACTTTTACTGGCCACACTCAGGAACTGGCCAAGCCTGTGGGCCCTGCATCACAGCTGATGCCAGCTGACCGTAGCTGTGCTTAGAAAAAGTTCTTTTTGTGTCTCCGAGAAATCTCTCCACCCTGGAGAGTAAAACTGGGAAGAGTCACAGCCTGCGGGGCATGTTTGGCTGTACCCAAATGCAGCTTTGCTGGTAGTGGGTGGACCTGCCTGTGGACCTGAGCTGTGGCAGTGCTGAGTAACCCTCCCACAGCCAGCAGTGGAGAGCTGATAAAGGGAATGGGTTTGCCTGGAAGGAAGCCTCGGAGACCAGAGGAAGCCCTCCCCTAGCACTTCTCCTTATCTTGGAAGTGCTGGCAGGGGACAGCACTCCCAGCCTGCCTCTCTGCCCCTTCTCCCCACAGTGGACTTGAGCCAGTGGTGTCATCTCTGCCCCTCCAGCTGCTGGGTGCTGTGGGAGCTGAGGGTTCAGGCATGGCCAGGCCAGGCTCCCTGCCCAGTTTGCTGCCTTGCAGAGTCCATGTCATGGCCTGTGTTGCACGTAAACACACACACTCACACACTCACACACACTCCCTGCATGCACGGGGCTGTGGCAGAAATGAGTTAGTCAGGAGGGGGTGAATCACAGGGGCATGAGTCAGCAGGAAGCAGAAGGCAGGTGCTTGTCCAGGACAGGGCTTTAAAGGAGCCCAAGGGTCTGGCAGCTCTTGCTGAGTCCCTGGGAGATGGGGTGAGGGTGCCAGAGGAGAGCTGGGAAAGCTGCAGGGCTTAGCAGGTGGAGGCAGTGCCTGTGCCTTGGGAACAGGCCATGATCTTAGCTACATGCAGAACCTATCCTCTGCCCACATGCGTGACTGTGTGTCCCTCATTGTCCTGGAAAGACTTGGGGCATCCTTGGTGCTGAGAGTTTCCCAGCAGGTACCACAGAGTAGCATGACAATGAAGCAGTGTGGTGACCAGGTATCCCTGCCTTCAGTGTATGGAGTGGATCTTCCTCCCCACACAGGCAGTGGGGTGTCCAGCCAGCTCTGGGCAAGCTGAGCAGGTCTCTGTACTGGTCAGATCCTGCCCAGTAACCTTCACATCTTGTCTGAGAGAGCAGATGCAGGGTAGAAGAATGAGTGACAACTGCTGAGGCGGAGAATGATAAACAGATAGCTCTTGATGGAGTGAACACAGCATGGAGAGAGAGCTGGGATGCAGATAATACACTGGAGATTTGGGGACATGGTTGGTTGTTGGCTCCAAAATCCCTTGTGTAACCTGGGCTCTGCTGCAGACCCTTGGGGGTATTGCAGGGGTCACGAATTGCTGCTTCCCTCATCCAGGGACCTGCTCTGGGCTCTTGAATTTCCATCTAGAACAGCTGGCCTCTGCTGAGTTGAACTTCTAATTGTCCCCCTCATCACTCCTGAAGACATGTCCCTCGTGGGAATGATGGAGGCAGCCTTGGTGTCGGAGCTACACCAGCACAACCAAAGCTCTCTGTGTCTAGGGCCAAGCTTCTTGGAGCAGGTACTTGGGACTTCTGTCTTGGGATAACATATGTGTGTTGCAGCAGGCACTGGTATTGCTACCAACCAGAGCAAGGATCAGATACTTGAACAAAAGCAGCCCCTGCTGATCTCAGTGTTGAGGTGAGTCTTTTTTTTTCAACATCCCTAAAGTGTGTGGGTGCAGGTACCTCCTGTCCTCCCTAGTGGCACCCTTGGCTGGGCAGTTTTGAGCCCAGCAGGCTCCAGCAGTCTCCAGAGATGAGCTGGAGATCTGAGTTCTTGTGTGCTGCAGTGGGCAGAGGCTGAGAGTGGTGGGCTTGTGCAGGCAGGAGAGGGAAGGCAGCAAAGGGGGCTCTCACTGCTGCTGGAAGCTATGGGTTTGCAGTGAAGCTGCAGCTTGGCTCTCTGAGGAAGTGCCCAAGGGCAGGATGAGAAGCAATGGCACACAAGGGAAATTCCAATTAGATATTAGGAAAAATATTTCCCTGCAAGGCAGTTAGACTTTGGAGTAGGGCCCAGAGAAGGGAGGCAGCTTCCACACTTGGTGACTTTGAGCCCCTGGCATGGGCAAACCCCAAGCAATTTGCTTGAGTGTGGCCCTGCTGTTAGCAGGAGTGGACCCAAACCCTCTGCGGTCCCTTCCCACTGTTGTTCCTCAGTTCTGCAGTTCTCAGGTTGCTTGGCAATGTCACATGTCATGGACTATTGGATTGACCAGCTTGGAGGCAAATGGAAGGCTCGGAGTGTTGTTCTGTCCATCCCCTTTTTGCTTGAACTCATCTGTATGGTATTAGCAGTGGTAGGAGGTGGAGGCACTGCCTTAGCAGCATTGCTCAGTTCATTGACTTGCCCCAGCCTTAGCTGGAGCACCCATGTCTCCAGAGGTCTGCGTTATTTCCTCACGCGAGCACAAGAAACCAGCGGGCAGTGAAGCACGGGGAGTAAAGCGTGCTCCCTGCTCTGCTGGAAGCACAGTGCAGTAGTGGGGTGCTGGTGTTTTTGGAAGGCTCGTGAGGATTCTGGCCCCCAACCCTCCAGGAGGAGGGGCGCCGGATTTATCTTCCCCACAGTGCCTGTCCGAGAGACCGTGGCGATTGGAAGGGAAGTCATCCATAGCTTTTTTAAAGGTTCCAGCTGCCTGACCGTCCTCACTAGATGGACGCTGAGATGAGCCCAAAGGACTGTCTGGAAAGAATTATTTGCTCCCAGTATTTCTGTTTCTTTGCCAGCCTTTTATTCTCAATCTTTTCCTGATCCTGTCCTTCTGCAAGGCTGGCTGCTGGCAGTCTTATGAGCCTTGTCTTCACGAACAACTTCACTCTGCGATTTATTGTCTCTGAGCTTTGACCCGGCGTCAGGCTGCAGAAGCCCATGTCTGGTGTGTAAGTGCTCAGAGGGTGTTTACAGTGTTTGGCCCATCCTGTCTGCAAGAGTAATGAACCAGAGCAAAGGGGTCTGCTTGTAGCCATGGCACCTGGGTTGAGCTGACCTGCAGCAGTAGCTACATCTGCTTTCTTGTCCGGCAGAGGCTGGGTGAATGTCCAGGCTCCCTAGATGCTTTTATGTGGGTTTTCAAGGTCTAGAATATTCTCATGAACCTGTGTTAGTCCCCAAATCCCTTCTCAAGTTGCTCCTTCCAGCCTTTCCCTTGGGCTCATTGACACTGGGCTGCCATCACCTTGTGTGCTCTCCCTTCCTCAGCAGTCTGCTTGTAGCTCAATACTGCCCTGGGCTCCCTGGCTTTACTTGGGTATCCCTGTTACAACACCCGTGCACATTGGGAGCAGCAGAACCTGGTGGTTTGGGCCAAGAGGCCCCTGAGGTCCATTCCCAGCTGCAGGAGCCAGTGCTGCATGGCCAGGGATGAGCTGGTTTCTCGTAGTCCATGGAGAGCTCTTTGGTCTCTCACAGGCTCTGTCTCCCTAGGAGGGCCAGGTCTTAAGGGACATCTGTGTCCTCATTGGCATGGATACCACCAGGTTGAAGGCATTTATGTTAAGTTGCCTGTGGGACCCCAGGGGAGGTTCAATATGTGTGGACCAGGAGGTTTGCCAGTTTCGCAGGACATACCAGGAGCTAGACTGTGTCTCCTGCTGCCCTGCATATGGATGTGCCTACAGTCAGACATGTCAGTCCCTTCTGCCCCCACATTTCCCTTCTTAGGGGCTTCTGCTCTCATGTGTTTTCCTCCATTACAGGCAACAGTGTGAGTGTTTAGGTGACAGCTGTGACACCCTTTTCCTAATTCCAGCAGGGTGTTTCTCTCTCACCTTCAGTCCAAAGGGAAAGAGAGGCTTTCCTTTTCCGTGACAAGGTGCAGGACATTGAGTTCATGGTGGATATCCTCCTTCCCTGCAGTAGCCCTGGTTGTGTCCATCTTTTTACAATCTGATTTGGACAAAGCCTCACCCTTAGGGCCCAAATCCCTGCCCAGCACGTGTCATTGCTCTGGCCTGTGCTGGACTTGAGCCTTTCTAAATCGCTGCTGGAAAAGGGTGAGTTGGGTGGGTGTGCACAGCCTTGTGTGTGTGTGTGTGTGTGTGTGTGTGGTATCTCCTCCCCCTGTGCCACGTACATGTCTAGCACGGGGAGTGGAAAAGATGCTGAATGTCCCCACAGCTGCTGCAGCCTTATCTGCAGCCTGCAGCTTGGTAACCAAGCAGGAGGCCCTAGTGCCTGTGCTGAAGCACCTCCCTTGGAGGGCTCTTATGGGCTCTTACAGTAAAAGGAAGTGTATTGCAAGAGGGGTTGTGGTGGGGAGGGGCAGTTCCCACGGGGCAAATTCTGCATGCACAATCCTTGCTGCCCTCCCCACTGCAGGCCATTTGCTTACTCCCTCTTCCAACGTGCAGCTTTGACACCCATGTCCAGAGCTGATCAGAGCGATTCAGCATCCCTGGGACTTTCTCCATTGCCTTGCAGTGCCTGGTGACTGTTTGGGGAGGTAGGGAAAGGTGATGCTGCTGTGGGTCTCTCAGGTGTCTGGGCCTCATCAGTGGAGTGTGTGCAAGGAGGCTTGGGCTGGTGGGACTGTGGGTGTGGGGCAATCAGGAATGGGAGGAGACTGGGGTAAGTTAAGGCATGAGCTGCAGCAATCAGGAGACAACAGAGCACAGGCAGGAGCTAGGGGCTTGCCTTGGGGGTTCATGCAAACAGGACAGAGTCCGATGGTGGAGGATGGGGTGGGAATGAAGAGGAGCACACTTGTGGGGATACAGAGCCCAGCTGCTGTGTGAAGGATATGAGGAACGTGGAGTGTTGTGCACCTGGGATTAGGCAGTGTGGATGGCTACAGGGCATCAGGGTACAGAAGGAGCTGCCTTGGTAAGGAGCAAAGATGGGGCTGTGGATGCCTGTGGCTGTGTACAGTAGTAGTCAGAGAAGAGAGGAGACAGCAGAGGTGGGAGCAAAAGGGGTCCCATCAACTGCTGATTTCCGTGCTGTCTTCTCCCAGCTCGCAGAGCACCACCCCACCACCAGACCTCCCTGTCAGAGACTCCTGTTCCTGTAACTAACTAATAGTGCTGGAAAAGGGGCTGGGCTGTTCGTGCTACGCACCAATATCATGCTTCCCATGGTTCACAGCCCAGGACAGGGAGCTGACAGGATGGGAGTTACTGTAAGTGATTGTTTTACCACTGGAGTTGAGTTAAACAGGTTAGAATACAGAGTGCAGGGCTTCTGATGCAGACACCAACCGCAGGGTGCTACTCCTCCTCTTGGGAGATCAGATAAAGGAGACTGTCAATGCTAACATTTGTACATCACTTAGAATGGTGAGGGCCTAGTCCATCTGGGACCTAAGGGATGCCTCCCATGGACAAATATCCTTATTGGACTTGAAATGTGGCAGTGCACTGGTGCCATGGTCATGGCCAGAGACCTCAAGTGTCGTGCAAGTGCAGACCAGAAGTGGTCCCTGCCGCTCGGCCAGATCCCACTTGCCTTCTCACAGCTATTCTGTGACTGGCTGCACAGGCATGTGACTTGGTAATCACACAGTGGAAAATTTTCCATTTCAGCTGGCACCAAGGTCTGGACTGGAGCAGCCAGTCTGCATGGTCATCCAGTGGTCGAGGTCCCCCGGGCCCGTCCCTTGCGCCACCACCCCTGAAGAGGGGCAGGAGGACTGGAAGGGAGCTGGCTGACATGTCCCTGTGCCTAGGTGGCCAGGGGCTTGCTTTCACATTCTTTGTTGCCTAGGGTGCCTGCTGAGGCCACTGTGCTGCCCAAAGTCCAATGCCATGTGGCTCCCCAAGGCTTGCAGGCACAGTGCCGGCTGCAACTTCCCCTGTGAGCAAGGGTGTGCAGCAGCTACCCCGAGGTGAAAAGACACAGCTCTTTATGAAGTGGAGCCAGCCTGGAGGAATTCACTGCTTGTGGACAGCTGTTGTCCTGGGCCTGGCTCGTGTCCTCCAGCACTTCTCACCCAGCGCTGCCTTGGGAAGGGGAATGGGGGCTGCCCACCCTTGACTCCTCGTGCTGGGCGAGTGGATGCCAGCTCGGGCTAGTGGGGATGAATAGCTGCGGTGGAGCCTAGCAGCATCCTGCTGCCTCTGCAGGGATCCTCTTGGGCAGCGGAGAGTTTTCCCCACCCCCAGCTCTGCCGCTGCCTCTTTGTTTTCTGGCAGAAGCCTCTGTGCCTTTTCATTGCCGTTGAGGCGCCGAGCAGGAGCCTACATGTGCCGTGTGTGCGTCTCGCCGGGAATGTGATGCGGGCTGGGAATCCTGCCGGGCCAGGCATCTCCCCTGCAGGGCAGCGGAGGCCGAACGGCAGCTTCAGGGGTCTCCTTTCCGTGGACTGTTCCTCCGGTCGAGCAAGGCTTTGAGGCAGCTGGTCTCCTCCTCAAAACCCTCTTTTGCATTGGCAGCGCTTCTGCACCTTGCCACAAGTAGAGTAAGTTGCTTGGGAAGGGGCCGGTCCTCAGATGGGCACTCGGGCTCTCTGCTGTGGTCGCCCCTCACTCCCACTGGGAAGGCACCTGAGATTAAAGCAGTGCCAAAGGCTGTGGAGCTGGATACAGCGGTGGCTGAGGATTGCTTGTGCTGTGCCTGCCTCTCCATGTATTTGATCTCTCGACTTCCAGCGGGGACTGAATTCCTGTGCTGGATTCTGGGCTCGGCTCTTGTGAAAGGATCCAATTATTTTAGAGCTTTGAGCATCTCCATTTGCTGCCCATATTTGCGGCGCGCTGGCTGGAATTCCAAGTGATTAACGTGGCTGTGACATCCCTCCTAGGGGTGTT
>VZRJ01003537.1:789-13961 GCA_013397565.1 Ptilonorhynchus violaceus | reverse complement strand
AAGGTCTGTGCTCAACCTGGGCTGTCCTCCCCGTAAGCGGCTGCTGCATGGGATTTCCCTGCCCTGCCTGCTGCAGGTTTCCTGGGCTCCCGGTCGAACACTGGAGCTGGGTAGCCGCGGGCTGTATCGCAGAGGTTTGAACCTGCTGGGCTGGGTGGGCAGGGGGTGCTGCCGGCTTTGGAGAGCTGCCCGATTGTCCTGCCGGATTTTAAGCTGCTTTTCATTCTTTGACTGCGCTTTCCTGGGGAGAGGGGCAGCCGTGCGTGGAGGGNGCGGGGAGGGGGTTGGACGTGGGGGAAAGCTTTACACAGGTGGCTGTCGCACAGTGGGATCTGCCTGCAGACCCTGTGAGCTCCCCTTCCCAGCTGCAGGCTATTGTCAGCACTGCCGTCTGCACGCCAGGCACCTGGGAAAGGTGTGCGGAGGCGATCCATGCCTGGACATGGGGCATCCAAGGGACAAGGGGTAAGTCACTGGGGCTGGGAGCTCTGCTCCGGCTCCCCCCGTTCCCAGGAGAGGTTTCATTGTGTTATCCTGACTTGGCCGAGCGGAAGAGCTCAGTCCCTGCGGCACCTGTGTGTGGGGCTGGGGCTGGGGAGGCACCGCATGTTGCTGGGCAGACCTCAGCCCTGGAGGAGGCTGCTGCAGCCTGGAGCCCTAGCAAGATGCGCTGCAGAGAGGGCTGCTCTGTCCGCGGGGGCTTCTGCACCCCGTCAGTGCCGCCTCCTGTGGGATGGGGGGAGCAGCAGCACCTCACGGACGTGGGGCTGCGGGCACAGGGAGGTGTCAGGTCTCTCTGTGGAAGCTGTGTCTGGTGGTTTCTAGGTGCTTGCACCCCTAACATGGGCACTGCCTCTTGCCCCATTCTTCCCCTCTAGGCTCTGGCTTCCTCTCCATTGCTAGCAGGGGCTAGCACTGAGCAAGGCTCTGCAGCTGCGTAAATCTGGCATGGCAGGAGGCCTCCTGAGGACCCTAGAGAGCAGCACTTGCCCTTGCAGGGGGGCAAGGATGATCCCTGCCTCTGTATCCACTCGCTCTCCCTCCCCTTCTTCCTCTCCCTTGTTTCCACCAAGTGTCAGCTCCCTCCTCCCCAGCCTGAATTCCAGGATAGTGCCAGAGCCATGGCCACTGGTCACCTTTCCCTTCAGGCACAGTTTGCTCCTCTAGCATCTCTGTAACCAGCTTTTCCCTGGAATTGCCACCTCTCCTACGATGCTGGAGGTAGTTCTCAGCCTCATGTGTCTCTCTCTCTCCTGATGGTGAGATGTCTGATCTGTTAGACGGTGCAGGAACCCTTCTCTGGTGGCAGCATTGCTGCTCATGCTGCCATCCTTCAGGGTTGTGACAGAAACTTTCTGCCTGCTGGCACTTCGCAAGCTCTGCTCTTAGCCTGTGCCAGGGAGCTCTCCTGTGTTTGTGCTTACACTGGTTAGATTTCCTTCATTTTTCTTGGGTTCAAATAGGACCAATGGAGCTGCGCTTTATCCTCCAGTCTGTTTCCAGCAGTTTCTCCTGCCTCTTCTCTTGCCTTGTGTTCTGCTCATTCTGAGGATGATTATGCCCTCTTGTAATGATAGCCCTTCTCCTTCTTGGCTGTGTGGACCTTCTGGTTCCTGCTTCATCCCCAGTGAAGCTGTGAACGTCTTCTTAGTGCTTCCCAGGAGAGGGAACAGGAGAGAAGAAGGCAGCAACAGCCATTTAGGGGTTGGTTTGGGTATTTTTGTTGTCTGTATGATGCAAGGACCCCTCTTGGCCCTGCCAGGCCCCAGGCTGATGCTCTCTCCCAGGCAGCAGTGCCCAGGCCAAAGCCTCTTGTCCACTGGCCATGTGTCTCTTTTGACTGGCTGGCAGGACTGGTCTGGGAAGCCACGTGGATCCCCACTGGATGAGCGTGGTGCCTTTGGGCACAGCTCTTTCTCTCTTCCTTGCACCAGTGCTGTGCTGCCAACCCTGCCAGACTCCCCTTTCCAAGGGCTCTGCCCCATGGCAGATACCTCGCTGGCTGGCAGAGGTGCTCTGCACCCATCCCACTTCTTTTCTGGCTCGCACTGTGCAGCTAAAACAGCAACAGATCCTTTTGCAGGCTGCAGCCTGGCACGTGGTACCACTGCTGCACCGCCCAGCCAGGGACCCTTCCTCACCCACCGTCCTCCTCGGTTGCCACCGGACTGAGACCATGGTCTCTTAATCCTGGTTTCCCCCTGGATGTGCTAATAGGAATGGAACCAGCAGGTAAGCCAACTCCCTGACCTGCCCCCACCAGGCCTGGCTGTGCTATTCCATGTCAGGCTCTGGTGGCTCGGTGGCACCAAGGAACACAGTGTTTCTGCCCCAATGCCTGGGACACGCTCCCTCCCTGCAGGTCCTTTGGCACTGGGTATTTCTTGGGTGTTGAAGCGTGGTGCCCTTCCCCTGGCAAAGAAATAGAGGAAAGCCGTGCCTGGCATAGCTCCAGATCCAGGTGCTGGGAGATCTTGGCAAAAACACAGAGCCCTGCCTGTTTTCTGAGCACTGAGAGGGGCTTGGCAGGAGCAGGGCAGAGAGTGGAAGAGCTCTGGCTGGGCTTCCCTCAAGAGGCAAAGCTCTTTGAGCACTGTCCTGTCTTAGAGCACCAGCAGAGGCTGAAACACTCTCCAGAAGAAATCAGCATCATGTGGGCTTAGGAGGGGCCAAACCCTTGGCGTGGGCACATGGAGCCCCATGTGCTGCGTCCAGGGGATGGTACCTGTGCTGCTTGGCTGAGCTGGTGAGGAACTGGGCCTGGCTCTGTCCCACCATGTGGCCAGAAGTAGGGCTGTGGCAATGCCTGACTCAAGGAGAGAAGGGAGAGGTGACCAGGTGCTTTCTCCTGGTCCCTGCTTGGAGTACAGGAAGCACTGGTCCCAGTGTTGCTGTCCTGCTTTGTGGGGAGGCAGTGGACTCCCAGTGGGTACTGTCAGAGGCTGAGCCCTACTGTGAGCTGGATGGGCTCAGCAGGGAGGAACTGCTCTGGCAGGAGAGCTAAACACTGCCAGAAGAACCTCCCCTGGACACAGTGCCTTGCATCTCGAGGAGGGTGAGAAGCAGTGCTGTGCCCCAGCTGCTGCCCATCCCAGGCTCATGGGCACTGCTCCAGGAGGATGTTCAAGGAGATCCCAGGGTGTACTTGGAGACACTTTGGGTGACACTTTCCTGTCCTTGCCACGTGGCTGGCATTTTTCAGCACCACTTTTGAAGCAACAGTATCTGGGCTGACAAAACGTGGTGCTGCCCCTTGTTCTAGGCGTGTGTTCTCCTGGCTGGTGCTGGCAGCACCTGATGACCGGTGCTGAGAGCTCAGCTGGGTAGATTTGTGGTGTCAGCAGTCAGCCTCTTCTGGTAGCTCTGTTCTCCTGAAAGGCAGCTGCTGCTGGGGAGAAAATGGCTGTGACTTCTGAGGAACACAGGAAAGAGAATTAAAGGATGCAGGTGAAACTGTGTATTTGTTCTGGCACGGACACATGCTTTCTTCCACTGCACCATGCTGATTCTTGCTGGTTGCTGATTTTGCTTCCCAGTGGTTGATTGTGCCACACAAGTCGTGGTACAAGTCTCCCCCAGGAATGGAGGAGGGAAACAGCAACCTTCCAGGCAGGCAGAGCACAGCATGTTAGCACTTCAGCATCCACCCACAACTGAGGGCATTCACTTGCTTTCTGATCTGCTTTGGTGTGGGCCTCATATGGGCTGCCAGGACGAGCTGGTCTTTACAGAAAGCTTTTGCTGAGGTTTTGGACCCATGGCTTGTTATGCTGCAGCACTGATTTGCCCTGCTGGAAGTGCTCCTTGGGTGCTGTTGTATTGTATCTCAGCAAGTCCTGTTCTGGCTGGTTGCTGGCAGTGCCCTTCCCCAGCAGTGGCAGTGGCTTTTGAGCTGTCCAGCTCTCAGGGACTGGCCATGATGGCCTGTAACTACAAATCTTATTGGAAATGTAATGAAATGTAATGAAGAAACAGCCTGTTTTCTGGGGCAGGTGAGGTCAGGCAGTGAGCACAGCTGATGCTGGCTTCCCACATGCAAGCTGGAGGGATGCAGGACTTGCCAGACCAGGATGCCAGAAAGGGCTTGCACATAAGTGTTGGTGCCTCTGAGCATCCATTTGGGATTTCTGTTCATCTGCCTGGCCCTGCTGTTTCCAGCCTTCAGATCAGTACTCACTGCGGGCTTGGGGTGCTCCAACAGTGACTTCCCTCTGGATGGGTGCTGCAGTGAGCCCCCATTTGAGGGATGCAGGAGAGGGCATTGTCCCCAGGGACAGGCACCATGTCCTCCTTCATCTTGGGGTTTCCTGGGCTGGCAGAGCCCATGAGATGCCTCTGCCACAGAGGTGCTGAGGGTGGAGGTGTCCAAGGGCTCCTGCCCACTCTGAAGGTGTTGCACCATGAGCTGCTGCCTGAGCTGACTCCCCTCTATGCCCTCTTCCAGGCATCAAAGCTGCAGTGCCCATGGATTATGACCACAGGGGAGCTGTGTTGCATCTGCAAATCTCCGTTGTGCATCAAGGGCACATCTGAGCAGGTGAGTGCTGTGCACATAAAAGGATTGCTGTCTTTGTGCTGGGGAAAACTGGTGGGGGGCCATCATGGCTCAGGGCTGTCAGGCACCTCGTTTCTGCCTTCCCTGACAGGCATCTTGTATTGGAAGAAAACAATTCCAAGCTCTTCTCCTTATCTGTAGGGCCAGAAAGTGTCCTGTGCTGTGGGTGGAAGGGGGAGGAGGTGAACATGAGACCAGGAGCTAGCTGGAGGCCCAGAGGTTGCTGCAGTGTCTTGGAAAGCAAGGCATGAAATGGTCGCCAGAAAGAAAGAGGAATCTGTTCATATGCGCAGGGTTTCAAACAGGAAGGCATGCAAAAGAGATGTAAAATACAAGCCAGGTATGAGAGTGCACAGCTTAGCTTAAAATATCTGTGGTTTAAATGGAAATCGAGGTGTTAGGACTGCCTGAGGTGGCTGAGAGATGTATGTGGCCTTTGATTTGGGAGGCTGGGAAACGCTGAGTCTAAATGCTGCCTTCTGTGCCTGTGTGACCCTGCAGACAGGCAGTATCCTCCTGCCCTTCTCCTGGGAAGCATTTGAATCACCCCAGTCCTCCATCTCCCTCTTTCCTTTCGCCAGAGCTGCTGTGGACGTTGAAGAGCTGGAGAGGAGGTTGCAGAGGTTTGGAGTCACACCGTGATGGTGGGAGCCATTCCACGGCAGCCACGCCGCTTCTGGGGGGTGCCTGACTGGCAGGTGTCTTCAGCTGGTTGTGCCAACGACCGCCTGCTGCGGGGCAGGGAGGTGAATCTGGAGCAAAGCAGGGCTCTGCTGCAGAGGGGTAAGTGTGGGGGCAGCCAGGACAGGCTGCACTGCCGTGGGCTGCACAGAGGGGTGGAGGTTGGCAGGGATATCTGGACTAAACCCACCTAGAGGCATTACCCAGGACCGTGTCCAGATGACTTCTGAATATCTCCAAAGATGAAGACTCCAAAACCTCTCTAGGTAACTGGTTACAGTGCTGAATTGCAGTAAAAAAAAAAAAAGGGCGTTTCCTGATACTCACAGGGAAGCTCTTGTATATATATATACATTGATAAGATTCCCCTGAGCCTTCTCTTCTCCAGACTGAACAGTCCCAGCCCTCCCAACCTTTCCTCAGAGGACAGCTTCAGTCCCTTAATTTTTTCTTAGTGTCTCTGCTTTGCACTCTCTCAGGTGTGGCCTTACCAGTGCCGAGCAGAGGGGAAAGATCAGTTCCCTCAACCTGCTGGCAATGCTGTGCATGGTGCAGCCCTAGACACTGTTGTTTTTCTTTGCTGCAAGGGCACATTGCTGGCTCATGATCAACTTGGTGCCCACCAGGACCCCCAGGGCCTTTTCTGCCATGCTGCTTCCCAACCAGTCAGTCCCCAACAAATCCTGGTGCATGGTTATAGCTTTTATTGCTTCTTTGAAACAAAACTTCTGGTCTCAACCACCTTGGCCTGCCATTTTCCCATCTCCATCCAACAGGGTCAAAATACCACATGCAGCCTTGCTCTCCAGATAGCTTTGATCCACTTGGAGAACGAATTTCACTATTGCTTGCTTTCCCCTAAGCCCTTGCTCCTCAAGATCGGGCAGAGCTGCAAGGATAGGCAAAGGGCAGAACTGCCAGGCACAGGCCATTTGTCCTCAGTCTGCTGGTGACTTTTCCTGCATCTCCTCAGCTATTGCTGCCATTTCAGTATTTTTCATGCCAGAAAAAAAGAACGTGTGGACAGGATTCTCAGAGCTCTCAAACTGGGCCATGCAGCACAGAGGTCAGGCCCTGGGGGCTGGCAGGAGTGGGTGGATGGTGACCCTGGTACTTCCCAGCTGCAGATTGAGGTGCTGGAGGTGCCTGGTCCAAGCTGGCAGAGGTAATGGGGATGTTAGGCCAGGTTCCTGTCCCTGCCGTGGGGCTGGCACCAGCCCGACCTCATTCAGTGCACGTGGCCAGGGCAGGTTGTCCTGGCCAGCGCTGGGAGATGTTGCTGCTGTTGCCAAAACGGGTGGTTACAGGCCTGAGCCCCAGGGACTGGTCTGACCTGCCTGACTCCTGTGCTCCACAACAGCAGAACAACCATGTAAAGTCCTGGCAGAAGGCAGGCTGCTTCCCCTCCACTTGTCCAGACTTGTCCCCAGTAGTCTCCTGTCTGTCTGGAGACTTGCCTCCAAGCTGGGAAGGAAGTGCTGAACCTGCAGGTGGGTGGTGCCGCAGGGTTTCCCACAAAGCCACACCAGCCTTGTTCCTCTTCCTGTCCCTGGAGAGGGAGGTTCAAGTGGGGTCGTGTGAGGAGCTGCCCGTGTCCCTGTAGGTCCCTTGCAGCTGGAAGTCTGGATGAGGATGGGGCTTCCGGGCTGATCTCCATCCTCCTGCTCTCTTTTTTTTTCCAGATGCTGTGCTGCAGAGCACTTCATAGTAGAAGGCTCACACAGAGATCCTGAGTGAGAGAGGGTCCAGCTCCCACCCCTGCCCTTGCACCCTGACCTGTGGCACTTTACAGTCCCCCTCCTGCTGCTGCATGGGCTGTTCTGACTCCAGCTCCGCTCGGAGTCCTGGCAAGTGAGGCTCCATGCGGCACATCCACACAGAGACGTCTCTGCCCCCGGAGCGCAGCACAGACCCCGGCCTGGCCCGGCCCAGTGGGGAGACACCCTTGGAACCTTCCTCGCAGTGCTGCACCCACCGCAGCATCCTCATGGGCTACAACGAGACAGAGATCAAGCGCCAGAAGGTTTACCAGGTGTCCATCTTCTCCCATCTCTCCAGCTCCTCTGAGAGCACGGAGCAGCGGGCAGGCACCCGGTCAGCTGTCAAGAGGGGATACCCTGAGCAGCGAACTTCGGAGGGGGGGCGAGATCCCAAACGAACTCACTGGGGTGACAGGGGGGTGGACGGGGGCCCTGGGCAGCCTTCCCTGGATGATGACAATACCTTCAAGGATGGTCTGCTGGTGGAGGAGCTGTCCCTCTGCGGCTCTGCCCAGCACTTCTCCCACAGTGGGCTGCGGGTGGTGGAGCACCGCTGTGAGGGCAGCCCTAGCCACAGCCCCAAGGCCAACAGACAGGACAAGTTGCAGGATGTCTCCTCCTCCTGGCACATTGCTTGCAGTACTTTGCACATGAGAGACAGTTGCCCTGTCTCATCAGGGGATCAGCCCATAGACTATGGAGAGAATGGGGAGCCGGCAAGTGGCCACAATGTACTTCACCTTGAATTGCACAGTATTGCACAAACCACCCAGTTGGACTCTGGTGGGAAGAGAGAGAAGCCGGGGAGCAGCCGAGTTCACACCAGCAGGGCCAGTGGGGAAGTGGAAGGGCAAGCAGTGGCCAATGGGTGCAAGGAGCCCCCAGCTCCACAGACAGCACTCAGCCCTGAGCCCAGCAACCTGAGCTCCCAGGAGATGACGCCCTGTGGGAGCAGCCAGCTCAGCAGCACCTGCCCAGCCAAAAGGAAGTTGCTGCCTGCTGGCGAGGCTATGGCCGACTCCTGCTCTGAGGATGAGAGCCTGTCCCCACCAGCAAGGAAGAAGAGGGTCCTGCCATGCCATCCTGTGCCCACAGCCTGCCGCAGCACTGATGCCAAGGGGGCTCCTTTCTGGAATCACCTGCTTCCTGCAGCCAAGGTGAGCATTGCTCGTGGAGGAAGGCAGGGAATGGCCTGGGGACACCCAGAGCTTGAGGCGGTCCCTGTGGGGAGTGTGGTCTACTGTGGCACCATGCCCTGTCCCGTCCCTGTGCTGCAGTGCTGGTGTGAGCAAGGCAGCAGCTGACAGCCAGCCCTGGGATACATGGTCTGTTTTAACCAGCGCTTGACATCTTGTAGTCACTGCATCCTCTGCTTGCAACCAGCTTTTTCTCCTGGAGAGCCTTGCTTGGACAGGAGACAACCTCCCCATGGCAGTGAGAGCTAGACACATGTTATGGAGCCACACTTGGTGTCTGATGGCTTCATGTTAAGCTGGATATACCAGCAAGCTTGGGAAGAGCAGCTGGCTTCTGCCTGCCTGATGTAGAGGAAAGCAGATACCTGGAATGGCTTGAACTCCTGGCCATGATGTCCATTAGAGCAAGGGTGTGGTGGCAGACAGTGGGACTGGACGTGCTCTGACTGAGGAGCCCAGTGCTGCGTGCAGAGATGCCACTGGCTTTTCTGCCATTCTGAGTTGCCTGTGGTGTGTTCCCAAGGTGCCACCAGCTCTCAGCAGTAGGGCAGACCCGTGAGGTTTGCACCCACCCTGGCAACTCAGGAGCTGCCTGCGATTCCTCCTTTTTTACCCTGCTCTTCTGACCAGCTCCCTGCCCTCACCCTGTCCTGCCAGCTGAGGCTGCAGCAGGCTCATGCCAGACCTGGCACACTCTTCTCTTTCTGAGGCATCCCAAGGTGCAGAGACCCACAGAAACTGATGTCAGAGCTACCCTGGCTTCTTGCTGCTTGGAGCATAGGTGGGAGACACCATCCATGGGGCACAGCTCCATCCCTGCCTGCCTTTTTCGTGACTGTCCCCCAACCCGGCTGCCCCCGGCACTGTCCTTGCAAAGTGAAGCCCTCCAGCAGCTTCCCTGGGTTTTCCCACTCGGTCATGCCAGCCAGCTCCATCATCCTTTTGTGTTGTGCTGCCCTTTGTGTGGCTTCCAGAAGGGAAAACCCCTGAAAAGGGGACATCTTTAAAAGGAGGCTGCAGTGTGGCTCTGGCTTTCAGCCCCCACCCCATAGCTGTAGGATCCTGGCTGTGGGCAGGGGTGGGCAACGCACCCCTCTGCCCAGTGGCACTGCTGAGGACTTTGCATGAATCACCAGGGGACAGAATTCTCACGCTGGTCAGGGAGCTTCCTCGTAGGTGTCACCAGTCCCTGGGAGGTGCAAGAGGGTGTTGGTGTGTGGCTCTTTCTGGGGTGTTTTGTTGCTGTGGTTGCTCCTGAGACCTGCTTTGCAAACTGGGAATTGTGTGTTGTACCCTCGGCTTGGGTACCAACACCCTTATGCCTAGCTGAGCCACTGGGGCTTGGGCAGCCCCATGTCCCCACCAGACACCCCAGTCCTTGTGCTGCTCTGCTGACCCCTGCAGAGGCTGCTGATGACTGCCCCAGGATGGAAGCCTGTTCCATCTGCTGGGACCCTCTTGAGAATGTGGGCCAAGGTGTGATGGCATCTCGCAGATGTGCGTGGGCCCTGGTTGCTGCCCTAACACAGTTTTCCATCTCGTGTCCCCTCCAGAGCTCTGCAGATTGCACTGTGGTTGGGAGGAGGCTGAAGAGTGGGCTGCGCCTCAAATCGTGAGTGTCCTGGCAGCCCTGCGGGATGGGCATGGGGGCTCAGGGTGCCCAGCCACCCCAGCACCTTGTGGCCCCATGGGAGGTTCAGGTTGGGTCCAGTCCTCTTCCCTGCCTTGCCCCAGGCATCTCCTCTCCAAAAGACCACAGGCTGTGGGGGGTGTAGGAAAGTGGGTTCAACTTCCAGCAAAGAAAGGTATGGGGGACCTGGAGAGGGATCCACATTCCCAGGGACATGAACAAGCCAGGGCTGCGTGTTCTTCTGTCCAACACCAATCTTCTCTCCTCTCTCCCAGGCGACATCTCCGGAGCAGCCTCCGGAGGGGCACCAGGTCCCCTGCAGCGCCCTGGGCCACCAGCACTGTCAGCCATGCTCTGCTGGGCAACTTTGAGGTAATGGCACCCACCTGCTGTGGGGGAGTGGGTCCCGGGGGCTCCACACTGGGCTGACAATGGGTGTGAGAGGCTGAACCTGATGGGAACCCTGGTGTGGGGCTGGGCTGATTGTCCCCAAAAGGTCTGGAGTGTACTGGCCGTCACACAGCCACCACCCACCTGCAGCAGGGCTCAGCCACCAGATCCTTGGGTGAGGCACCAAGGCCGTGGAACCTGCTGAGATGGCTGCTCTGAGGCTGAGCCGAGGTGCTCTCACTGCTTCTCCCAACAGTGGTGTTATCCCACCAGTTCAGGGTGGGTCTGTCTCAGAGTGAGGTCTCTGGACACATGAGGACAAGCAGACACTTGGGGGCAGTGGAGACGGGGGTGACTTCACCTGGAGCATTGAGGCAGGGGTAGGGCTGGTGTTTGAGTTTCCCTAACACTTCCCTCCCCTCAGGAGTCCATCCTGAAAGGGCGCTTTGCACCGTCGGGGAGGATCGAGGGTTTCACGGCAGAGATCGGTGCCAGTGGCTCCTACTGTCCCCAGCATGTCACCCTGCCCGTCGACGTCACCTACTTCGACATCTCCGAACACAGCGTGCCCTCGCCCTTCCTGGTACATAGATGTGGGGGAGGTGAGGGGGGCTGTACTCTGGCACCCTGGGGACAGCCAAGTGTGGCTCCAGCAACCACCTGCCTGTGGAGATGGCTGACTGTGCCAGGAGCAGTCTTTAACCCAAAAAGTGAAGAGAAAAAGAAGAGAGCACATACACAGGCCCAGCTGCCTCATGGTTGCCACTGTCACCACTTCTCTTGTTGCTGCTTGTTCTTTCCCTGGCTTGGAGAGGGACTGAGCTGGGGGTTTTCTTGCTGACTTGTGCCAGGTGTTCCCTGCGAGGGGGTCTCAGGCCCGTGCTGGTTCCCAGCTGGGCTCTCCCTGGGCCTTCTCTCACATGCTGTTTCTTTTGCCCCAGGGAGTGATTGACTTGGAGGCCTTGGGAAAGAAGGGTTACAGTGTCCCCAAAGTTGGAACCATCCAAGTGGTGAGTCATTCCCTGGCCTGCAGTAGCACTGTGGGGACAGGACTGGGTAGACTCCGGTTGCCCCCCTCGCGGGGAGATGCTCCATTACATTGTTAGGCAGGGCAGCAGCTGGAAAGTTTGTGCAGGGGGGTACGTGGCTACCAAGAGAGCACAGCAGAGGTGAGCACAAGGTACCTGAGGTGCTGGCAGGGGTACAAGGTGACGGGAGATGCAGGGAAGGAAGTGGTTGGTGAGGAGGGACAGAGTTTTGGTGGGAGAGTGTATATGCAGCGGAAATGGGATGTGGTGGGAGGGGAGCACAGGTGGGAGGACGGTGGAAATACTGACCTGTGACCCTCAGGTTAAGCCCTCTGGGACTGGTGTGGGGCTTTCTGGATCCTTGGGCTGGCTGCTTCTGCACCCAGATGCCCCATCTCTGCCCTGCATCCTTCCCAGTCTCACTCCCTACCCCTCTGCCCTCAGACCTTATTTAACCCCAACAAGACTGTGGTGAAGATGTTCTTGGTGACATACGACTTCCAGGACATGCCGGCCAACCACATGACCTTCCTACGCCATCGCATCTTCCTGGTGCCCGTGGGAGAGGAGGAGGGGTCCACCATGGCCCCCAGTGACCCACTGGGCACCAGCCCACCCCGCAAGGTCCTCTGCTACCTGATGCATCTGAGGTAAAGCATGCTGAACGGGATGGGCACCTGCCGTGTCCCAAGCCTGTAGGACAGGAGCAGGGACCTGGGGAGGAGCAGGGACCAGCTGCTCCTTTGGGGAGGTTGGATCTGCCACCCTGCCCAAGGGCAGCTGTCTCTGTCCCTCTGAAGGCAACCGGAACATGGCCGCCTTGACCAGGGGCCAAAGTAGTCAAGGGGGTTGTGCCCCCCCGAGGATGCCCTGCAGTGCCTGAGAACCTGAGGTCCCTCCACCCTGCTCTTGTCTCCATGCAGATTTCACAGCTCCAAGTCGGGGAAGATCTACCTTCATGACGACATCCGGCTGCTTTTCTCCCGCAAGTCGATCGAGGTGGATTCGGGGATCCCCTACGAACTAAAATCCTTCACAGAGATGCCCAGGAACCCCTGCTACTCACCCCGGGCCTGACCTTCTTCACCCTGCCCTGGGGCCACTGGGGAGCCTCCAGCCCAGCACTCTGGGGAGAGATGAGTAAAGGGCCAGCAAGCACTGCTTTGATATATTGCCCACCCTCCTGACCAGCATGGACACCACACCCTGCAGCAGGGCTGAGATCACCCATGGGGCTTCACCAAGAGGGGCAGGGGCTGAGGAGAAGCCCTGGCACTCCAGGGACATGCTCAAGCCTTCTGCTGGCACTGCTCCCAGCATGGAGACTGGGCTGTGGCTGAGGTGGGCAGGGAGTGAAGAGTTAGGCTGGGGCTGTGGGTAAGACCACCCACACTGGTCCCGGGTCTGGGAGCAGAAAGTGTGGAAGAGTTTGTATTTATTAGTATTTATTGTTGCTGGGAGCGCAGAGGAGGCTCGTGCAGAGGATCGAAGGTGTTGTGCTTGTTCTTCCCCCCAGCCCTGCCTGCACTGGGCTGCCCGTGTTGGGGCAGGGCTGTGGGGACTGTGAGGGTGACTGGAGACAGGGACACCTCAGCCCACGGAAGGGAGAGTGACGCACTGTTCACCTAGGGTGCAGCTCCCAGGCCAGGGCTGTATTAAAAGCTCCGGGACAGGCTGAGCTTTGCAGGGCCAGCCCCATTCCAAGCAGCTGGGGGAGGCCTGGACTTGTCTTCTGAGTCCTTTAGGGCAAGCCATACCTCAAGAGGTCTGTGGCTGTCAAGGAAGTGGCCACTGCCAGGTTCCTGAAGGTAAGAGACACGGCTGTCACGTGGATGGGGACCTGGGGCTCTTTGCAGGAATATGGGGATAGCCCTCTGGGCAAGAGCCTCCAGAGCACGTGTGCTGTGGATCTGAGAAGATTGCCAAAAAAAA
>VZRJ01003536.1:27703-145900 GCA_013397565.1 Ptilonorhynchus violaceus | reverse complement strand
TTGGAGGCTGTTCCTCAGCGTCCTGTCTCTCCCCTGATTCCTTCCTCTGTGTGCTGCTTCCCAGTGTCCCACCGGCTCTGCGGGCAGGGCAGCCGTGGCAGCCTCTCTGTGCTTGGCCCGCGTGGACAAAGCAAGCGTGGGAGGGACCCCACGGTGGAGCAGGGGAAGGACTCCTGTCCTTGGGCAGTGGCAGGAACAACCCCTGATGAACTGACCATATCGCCCATTCCTTGTTTCCCTGTGCCACTGGTGGGGGGAGCAGGTGGAAGTGGGAAAGAGGGAGGAGGGGGAGGAAGGGGTTTTTAAGATGTGTTTTTACTTCTCATTATCCTGCTCTGATTTGATTGGTAATAAATTCAATTAATATTTGTAATGCGAGTCCATTTTCCCTGTGATGGTATTTGGTGAGTGGTATCTCCCCGTCCTTAACTCATGAACCTTCGTTGTATTGTCTCTGCCCTGTCCCACTGTGGAGGGCAGTGACAGAGTGGCTTTCATGGGTGCCTGGCATCCAGACAGGGTCCCTGCAGCAGGTGACCCCACAGAAGGGCAGGGCCTGTGTTGTATCTGATCAGAGCCTCCTGGGTTCTGTTCGACTTCAGCCACTGGACCTGAACTTTTCTGTCTCAGGTTTTGTGGGGGAAGAATCTGCAAACAGGGCAAAATCATATTGGAGAGTAAAATATAAGGAGAGACGTAATTTTTCCCCCCATATTTCATAACCATCATCTAACTAACTGTCTATGGCATAATTTAGGATGTGGCTCTTGTGGCTCTTGCCAAACCTAATACAGTTTGGCCTTTTTTAGGGGGAAAAAGAAGGGGAAAGTATAATTTCCCATATTTTTAATAAAGTCTTGTAGTGGTTAAAAGACATTGTCTACCCTGAGCCTGTTTCAGTTCTGACTTCAAAGTTACCCTCCTGAGAAGAACTGATTTCACAGCTTTGGTCCTTCTTGTCGTTCCCCTTCCCTATTTATTGGAACAGCAGTTATAACCCCACAGATTTTTGTCATGTATTTTTGTACATGACATTAATACTTCCCTCTCCATGTTGGAAATATTCGCATAATGCTATTTGAGAAGAATGTGATCAGTCAGTTTAAACAGATCTGCCTTCAGATCTATTTAATATTGAGGAACACAATCAGTCATTCCTTTCAGATTAGGTATACTCTCTGTAATGGGTGGGATTCATCTCTAATTTTAGCTGCCTAGAAAATTGGTATCTGAGCTAGTCATCATGGTTCTCTTTCAAAAGTGAGAGAGAAATAGGCATCCCCAAAAGAAAACTCAGGCTTTCCTTCTTAAATAGTTGCCTTGATTTGGGATGGAATCTGGATCCATCTTGGCTTCCTTGTCAACTGGAGAGGACTCCGGACATTTAACCTGGAATAGCCATGGCCAGTGTTTTGGAGATGGATGCCACCTAAGCTGTGTCCTACACCCCATTTGTCTTTAACTGACATTTCCAGGAATAACACAAGAGGTTCCACGTGTTTATTTCACACAAGATTTTATCTGTGTTTTTGCATCTGGCTACTTGAATGTCCCTCTCCCAAGACGCTAAGGCAAGAAATGCTAGAGCAAAACACCCAAACACCTATTTCTGACCAGCTCAGCTGCAGTTCATTTCTGTGACTGCCCTCTGTGGTACTCATGGCAATCAGTAGGGTGTACAGCCCTCCCTATGATGCAAGGGGGTTATTTGTTATTTTTTGGAGTGTTTTGGCTCGAGCAAACTAAAGGGGGGTAACACTGGAAAGAAATAGTAGTGGGGCAGTGGCTTAGCTCAGCTCTGCAAGAGATGGTGGTTCATTAGTCTGTATCCAAGTAGCCCTCAGTTGCCAGCTGATCCCAAGATGTGCTAGGAGAGCAAGGAAACACATTGTCAGACTTTCTGCTCGAACAAATGAGAGTTATTTTATCAGAGGTTGGGGCATTGTTGATATGAACTCACTACTTCCAGCTGATGTAAACAGAGCACGCTCGCAGCAAATTTACCTTCCCTCAGTTATTATGAAAGAAGAAATAGCAATATTTTCCTTCGTGCTGGAAGAAGACAAGGGCTCTAAGGAAAAGGTGCCCAGCACAGAGGTTATTTTGGACATATTTCTGCATTCCTACAGTGCAGTCCCCCTCAAATTGTGCTGCCCTGGTTACAGCCAGATGTGTGTATGCATTGCCGAGGCTAATGACTGGAAATCACACGTGGGTTTTAGGCATCATATCTCCCTAGACTGCACCTTCCCAGAGTGTAGCCTCGGGGTCTGGGCACAAAGCAGCAAGTGATAGCACTCCTGCAGTAATAGCCAAGGGGAAAACCTGCAGGAAACCTGTTGAGAGCAGACTGGGTGAAGAAAATACTCTTGCAGTTTGATGAAAAGGCTGCAGTCTCAATTTGCAGGGCAACAGGAAAATTAGGCATGGCACCAGTCTTCTTCAGTCCTTTAGCTCAGCCTCCCTGTGCAGTGCTAAGGGATAGACTCGAGTACCTGGGAAAGGGACATTCAGACATCACCAGGAAATGTTAGGCAGAAGGAAATGCCGGGGAAAGGTTCCTGCCTGGGGGACTTGACTTGGACTTAGTACCTAAAAGCTGTTTCCAGAGGGGATTCTCAGCCATGACACAAACTCACGTTTTTCTCACCAAAAGCTGCAAGCAGCACCCATCCCACAGCACCCAACAGCCCTGGCCGTGAGCACTCGTCCTGGAGCTGAAAAAAGTAAACTTCAAATTCAGTCACTGCTCATTTCCAAGAGAGGCTTTGAACACGCCTGAAGGGACAGGACCAGGTCTGAGTCACTGCTGTCGGGTATTCTGTGGGGAAAGTTTTGCGTGTCTTTCCCCTCACAGTTGTTCTGCTTTGAAAATGCAATTAAACTCCAGTCGGGGAAGGGATGTGAGTGCCACCTTCCTCTTTGTTCCTGTGGGAAGTGAAACAGCTTCATGAAGTCCACAGTTTCACCTCAGGGCGTGCAGCTCTTCTACAAAGGGCAGGAGACTGGATAACCCCAGCTGCTGCAGGCTGGGTGGAGCAGAGACTTTGCCTGCCACGTGGGCACTCTGACCATCCACATCAGGAGCAAAAACAGTCCTTTTCCCAGCCTGTCTGCCTCGGGTGGGCTTGGGCACGACTGGAGCAGCAGCGCAGAAGATTGGGGATTTCAGAGTGTGATGCACCCTCAAAAAGGTGCCTGGTCACTGGCAAGGTTCCCAAGGAAGCAGAGCTGTCATTATCCATAAGGGAGCCCAACTGCAGGCCCTGAACCACACTCGGATTTGTCATGGTGATTGGAGTGACAGTCTGTCCGTTTGGAGCGATGAGCTCCTTGGAGTCCTTGGCACAGCTAAAAAAGGCTTGAGAGTGGCGAGCCTGGAGTCCTGCACATCGTTTGGCACTGTCACAAACCTCACAGCCATAGGATTCAGTAGTGTCTGACTCCCTGGTCAGTCCACAGGCCTGACATGAAAGCCTTTCACGAGGAGCTTTTCCTAATTTATACATATTTGGCCACTGATGGACTGGCACGTGTCACTGTCATGTCATATCTGTCATATCTGCTAATCTGGTCCCTGGAATCTCACCAGTCCTTCAGCCGTGCAGTTGCTCTCTGTGGGAGTCAACAATGTTCAGCTCTCTTCTGCACAGCTATCCTGGCTTTATTTGAAGGTATCATTTCAAAGGAGAGGAAGGTTACTTTTGATAGTTTTTTCCTCCAGTTTGTCATTTGCTGTAAAATAATTTGTAGAGTATTTATGTATCTACCCCAGTTTTCAACTATTTGTTTACACGTGTATTTAACCAGGTTAAAAAGCCCTTTACAGCTTGGTACTTTTCCCTCCCCCCGTCCTATGAAGGCAAATACCTCACAATAATATAATACATAATAAATAATAGCAAATACATAATAATAGCAAATACATAATAAAGTTGTGTCCAATCTTTTTTTTTTTAATAAACTAAAGGCAGTGAACCCTTTAGGCTTCCCTTTATGGCAGTTTCTCCTGCCATCCAATCATTTGTGGCTCCTTTTTTTGTACCTGTCCAGCCTTTCTTTAGAGCAGTTGATGCCAAAACCTGATGTAGCATTTCAGTGTTGATCCCACTAATGCCATGTTCAGAGTTTTAACATTACCCTGCTTCTGCCCTGCTTGTGCACTGTTAATCCAAGCATCCCATTAACCTTTTTTGGCCACAGCACAACTGCGGGAGCTCATGCTGACCTGCTTATCCTTCCACTGGCAAATCCTTTGCTGAACCCATTCCTGCTGGGATACAGCATCCCGTTCTGGAGACGTGGCCTTCATTCCTTATTCCTAAAAGTGCATTTGTGCAGTCAGCTGCTTAAATACTTTTCACTTAAGTGAGTCAAGCTTATCAAGAAGTCAAGATCGTTGCATTGCAGCCGTTCTCGCCCCTTTGTTTACCATTCTGCGTAAGTCACACACCTTAATCAGCGGAGGAGTTATATTTACTTCCAAATCACTGATTCAAATATTTAATCTCTTCAGGCCTAACACTGCCTCCAGTGCAATCTTAATCAAAACATGCCCATTAGAAGCTTTCCCAGCGATAAATGCCCTGAGGGATGTTAGTTTACCTGTTGCTCAACTATTTGTGTTATTTTATGATACTGTACAGTATTGGATGGATTGCCATAGGATGCTAAGTCAAACCCCACAAGAATGTGGCTGTTTCACACACGTATTACACATGTAAAGTTGTGGCTGCCCCACCCCTGGAAGTGTCCAAGGCCAGGTTGGATGGGGCTCTGAAGAACCTGGTCTAGTGGAAGGTGTCCCATGGATTGGAACTGGATGATCTTTAAGGTCCCTTCCAACCTATTCTGTTCTGTTCTGCTCTATTCTATTCTATTCTATTCTATTCTATTCTATTCTATATACAATATAAATAGAAAATAAATAGAATATGAATATAAATAGAATTCTGTTCTATTCTTTTCTCAACAGAACTGGCATCAGTAGTCCCTCAACAGCCACTGGCTTCTGGTCCAGTGAGACAGAAAGTCCCCAGCTACTTTGTGTTGAGCACAGTGCTTTTAAAAGTTACCAAATCGATACTTCTTAAAAATCTCAGCATTGGTTCAGTACTGACAGCTGCAGAATACAGCTAAAATCTTTCTACTTTTACTTCCACCAAGGTGCACTCTGAGTAATGCATGGACAGTGAGCATCCTTCTATTTCCTTTTTCTGTTTTGAACCATTTAGATCGGCTTTCCACCTCACCTGTGCACTCACTGCGCACATCTGGGCTTTCCAGATGTAGCACCCGTGGTGAGAAGCTCGTTGCAATCAGTCCTGTGCATGCTCATGGTGTAACAAACGCTCCTTGGCAGCAGGATGTGTTGTTAGGGGCAGGAGCACACGCTGGGCATCCCAACCTTACACAGCAATTCCTCAAACTTGGCTCAGACAGCTTTTGTGAGCAGGGGAGGACAGGCCTGATGACTGTGACAACCCCACACACTGATGGAAACATCTCAGCATCATGTTGTTCAAGATGTAATCCAGTTTTGCAGAGCCTTTTGCTGGGAAAGGAAAGTGAAGAGGAGAAGATGGTGAGGGAAAGGAGGAGCCTTCAGGGAAGTGGTGGCTGGAAGTTTTCACTGCTGAGCTCCCCACCAGCCTAGCTGGGTGCAGCAGATTGAAGGCTGGCACCTGCAGCCTCTTTGGCCAGCCTGAGCTGACAGGAAATCAGGCAGGATCCTTGAGAACCATTTGGAATTGGCAGTTTTCCAACATAATGCTTTTGGCCTGAAAAGAAAATGACAACTAGTTTTGTGCTCTTGAGTCTGTGTCAGAGGTAATTCCAAAATTGAGTAGCCATTTCACTTTCTTTTAAGACTTCAAATCCCCCAGCTCTCTTAAAAGCTGAGTAGTCAACTAAATAAATAAATAAATAAATCACGATATGTAGTGACTGTAACCTTAATGAAAAAAGGGCTAATTAAAGTCACAATGAAATAATTACAGACTGCATTGTGCAATGCAGAGAATGAAAAGGGCAACTGTTCCTGGCTACCCTTGGAGAGATCATTTAATAAAAGAGAACGAGGCAGGGACCATGGCAATTCAAGCTGCAGGACAAAGCAGAAAACTCCATTTCCTCATATTTCAGATATCAGTCACTTCTGACCATTGCACAAGCTGAACAAAATCAGATTTCTCTTTACAGTGACCCCAGAGCTTCCTTTGCTAGGGTGGTTTTTTTTTTTTGGCAGTGACAGCCTAGACCATATTTTCCTGTGAGTGAACTGTAAATACCTCACATGCCTTTGCACCCTCGTGTTGCAAAAGGCATTAAGGACAACCCAAGTACAGAGGTGTTACAGCAAGGCAGGAACCAGCTCCTGGCAGGAGACTGAACAACTCAGAGGAAAGGGAATTTTCAAGCATGGCATAAAACTGCAGATTTATTCTCTTTCCTAAGTAGGTTTTTCAGCACTTTTGCAAGAAGTGAGGCAATTTTTCACAGAGCAGTGTGAGCACACTCATTGTTAGCAAGGGGCCAACCACAAGCCTTTGTGCCTAAACAAAATGCAAAAAAAAAAAAAAAAANTTTAAAAAAAAAAAAAAAAAAGAAAGAAAGAGGAGGAGGAGGGGTTTATCTGGTTTCCATCTCAGTATCAGATGAGACGCCTGCTGCTGCCAGCTGCTTGTCTGAGGCAGGCAGGTTGCTGGCGATGAGAATCAGAGCAGGTGTCTCCTGTCAGGCTCCCACAGTCAGAACACATCCCTGTTTTCTTGCTGCTCCGTGCAGGAGCCTGGGCAGTGACCTGCCATGAAGAGGGAAGCAGTCACAACTCTCCTTAGCTGCTTTTCTTAGCTCAACCAGTATGTGTTAAGTTAGCATTAAAGAAATCTTCAGCTTCTCCTTGCTTTGATCCTTTTTTTTCCTGTCTTCCCCACTCCTCCTACATAATCTGCACACACACATTCCTTTGTTAGCTCCTGGGTTGTCCAGGCTTTGCTGAAATACAAGGTCTGGCTGCAGCTCTACATGCAGTGGGGACAAAGGCACGTGCAATAGTGCATCTTCTGTAACATCTGCATCCTGAGGTCAAAATGCATCCAGCAGGCATGGTGAGAGGGATGTGGCATGGAAAGAGTCGAGGGATCTGTGTCCTATCCCACGTGTCCTCCTCCAAGGCCAAAGTCCTGCTGGTGAGACCCATCCCATTTCTGCAGTTATTTAGAGCTAGGGAACATAGACCCAAGCTGTACTAGGGGAGGTTCAGCTTGGACATCAGGAAGAATTTCTTCATGGAAAGGGTTGTTAAGCATTGGAAGGGGCTGCCCAGGGGGGTGGTGGAGTCCCCATCCCTGGAGGTGTCCAAGAAAGGACTGGACGTGGCAGTCGGTGCTCTGGTCTGGGTGTGTGTCATGGGGCACAGCTTGGACTTGATGATGTCAGAGATCTTTTCCAACCTCAGTGATTCTGGGTTCTGTGATACTCAAAGCAAAGAGGGGAGGAAAAACACCAGTCATGAAAGGCACTGTGGTAAATAGACCTTATGGGCAAAATGCTGGAAAACAGAGAAAAATTATTGTGCCAGCTTTGTGCCTCCCAGATGCTGCTGCTGCTGCTGCTGCTGAACTCCCCATGCTTGCAAAAATTCCTGCTCTTTCTTCATGACCCAAAATAATACCCTGCCCAGGCCACAGATCTGCTGAGCCACCTCACCAGATACTGGCATGATGGACCAAGCTGGTACCTTCTTCCAAGTCAGGAAAGTTGGGAAGGGCATCTTTTTCTGAGCCCCTACAGCTGTGTTATAGTGCAGGTGTCCATGAGTTCGTGTTGCTCCGTGTTCCCTCCAGAGTCAGTGGAGAGAAACAGCCATTTGTGGGTGATTTCATCCCATCTGAAGTAGAGACACCCAGTGCAGGGCACAGGAATCATGTCTGGAGGTGCTCATTTTTCTCTGTTGACAGCAGAGGCCAGCCCGAGGCGAGACACATGCCTCAAATTCAGCTGCATTCCCGGGAAGGGACAAAGCTGTGATTCCTGCAAGGAGGAATTCCTTCCTCCTGGACAGCCCTGCTAGGTGGCAGCTCCCAGGGCAAGGATGACCTGCTGTTCCCAAGTCCATTCCTTCTGGAAAGACAGAAAGGAGAGAGGAGAGATCATTCCTCCCATCCCTTTTGTCCCTGTAGGGCTGTTCAGTAGTGTGTGGCTGTAGGGTTATGGCAGATCAGTTGCCCTATAAGCTGAACACCACAGCAGTGACCCACCTGATGGCCTCCTGTTGCCTTCTATTACCAATCCATGTTTTTATTTCCTTATTCCAAGCGTGAATTCAGCGAGCACCAGGCACGGATTTAGGCACTGTCCAGCAGAAGTGGAGAAAAAAGGATCTTTTCCTTAAGCAGTAATTAGGATTTAATAACTAATGGCACACTATTCAGGCTCTTGTATGTGATACTCAGGAGGAAGCTCACTGATAGCTGCTGTCTGCAGCTATCCCTTTCCTTAGACAAGGGGGATGATTAGACATGTGAAATGACCTTGCTGACAGTGAAGGAAAATGACAGTTGGAATATCATATTTTTCAATTAGCCAGAAGCTAATATTTAATTACATTTTTGATTCATCGGGTGTTTTTGACACAGATCATTTGGCCATGCTTGCGAAATTACATCCTTTTTCTAATATTAATTTACTTAAGTTGCTGATTCCCTGAATCCAATGTGAAAATCTCCACAGGGAACAACTGAAAAAAATAAAGAGCCCATAGGCTGCTTAAGCTTTCTGAGTATGAGAAATCAAAGTAAGATTTTAAATTTATTGGATAGACAATTAACCTTTTAATCATTTGACTAGTTTATTGTAGCAATGAGATGAGTAAAAGTTTAGGAGCTGCTGTCAATATCAGACCACAGTGACAACGAGGCGCTTTGGGCAGTGTCCAACAAACAAATCAGTGCCTCAGGGGGAGGCAGGTGACTGCTCCTGGCTCCCTCATTCCCTGTGTTGTGATGTCCTCACTTCACCTTGCACCAACCCAGAATATACAAAAACAAGCGGAGGAGGAGTTTGTGGAGGAAAAAAACCCCACTTTTTCTTGGAGTGTTTTTTCTCAGAGTTCAGGGCTGTGCTTTAAGCTGGTATTTAGGCGCTCAGAGAGACAGGTAGGATCACGCTGAGATTCCCACGGACACCTTTATCCCTTCCTTTTTTGGCTGTAATTCCGCCAGGAGCTTAAGTGCATGTGTAACTAGAGAGCTGCATGGCTCCTCATGCCTGTGCCAGCACGGCCACAGAGCTGCTGCCAGGGCACAGCCAAGGTGACCCACAGGCTGTCCAGCCCTGTGTCCATCCAGCCTCTCCTTGCTCCGGGTCACTTCCCCAGAGCAGTGACACTTATTAATTTCCCAACTCTCATGTGCTGGAAAAGAAGACACGGCTTGAAGAGAGAACTGGAGTGTCCTTAAGTATTGCAAAGGCCATGGAAAGGAAGTGAGTTTCCAGGCTGAGCCAAAAATTGGGGAATTACTGACGGTTTTGGTGCAAACAGGTCTTGGAGCAGCTGATAGCGGTACAGGGAGCGCTATCTGGTGGCTCCTGCTGCACAGTGCAGCACTTTCTGATCCCAGACCTTCCTGAATGGATACTTTTCCATGCCTCATCAAGGTATTGACAAGATTTATGGAGGCTCAGATGTAGTGTTATATTCATTCAGTCTCATATTTAAAAATTTTAAAAAGTTTTCTTTATGAAGTTGGAAGTTGAGAAGAAGGAATAATTGGCAGCGAAGCAGCTTTGAAGTCAGCCCCCACACACATATCCCTGTTTTAATTAATCCGTTAAATATTTTTTGCTCGACTGTGCACATCTGCTATGGGATCCCTGCAACAACTCGACCAAACTGGGAGAGCACAGAACTGCGGAAAACCAAGCTGAACTTGTCTTGTGTGAGTCGAGGGGTCGTGTAGGAAATGCCCTGAACACCTGGCAGCACCACGCAATCCTAAAATCATTTTGAGTTGTTTCTAATTATGTTGCTGCCAGCACGGAATCACGGTGAGCTTAGAACAGGGCATGTACAACACCAGCAACAAAAGCTGATATTTCCCTGAATTAAAACATCAATTACATCAATTAGCCCAATTTCACATATATTCGACCGTGCCAAGATCAGGTGTCCCCCACAGCAAGAGGAACTGGAGAGAGATGTGACCTCCAGGACAAAAGAGCTTCATTTCCTCAGGGCAGACTTTTGAGTGGGGCCAGGGGACAGCAAAGTGGATGTAAATGGGACAAATCCCAGTTTCTCACTGCAAGCTTTCTAACCAAAAGCTGAGCACAGCCCTAAATTTCTTGACTGTTTGGAAACTGAGTCCTTGAAAAAACCAGTTAACACTTGAAACAAGTGGCAGTTGGGTGTGTTTATACACCAAAAATGTTTAACTCCAGCTCCTTTTCAGCAGCAGTGCAGTCTGGATGTGCTCAGAAAGGAATAACTGGGTTTCCAGAAGGCAGATACATCAGGTTTATCCATTCAATGGCAGCTAAACAGGGGTGTTATTGATTTGGGTCCACAGAATGCAACTTCCTGGGACAGCCCAGCTCTCATAAAAGTGACTGACACAGGTCTGCTTGGATTACCAACAGTAATATTTCTGTTCCTACATTATTTCCACACCATTACACCTGGCAGCTGATGTCAGCAGGCTTTTTATTACAAAGTCAATCATAAGGACCAACCACATCCACTGGTAAAGCCGGGCAATATCCTGTGCAGGGAATGTGGGCCTGAGGAGGGGGCTGGATGATGTCTCAGCAGCTCATGCCTCTTTCCTGGCATCAGCTGCCAGACCCAAATCCCACAGCTCCTTCCTTTCTTCAGGCCCTGCTGAGTGCCCACATGCACTCCTTAGGCTATAGGTCGATGTGTACTTAGGATGTCCTGAAGTCCTACAGTGTTTTCTTGCTGTTTGAGAAGAGGAAAGCCAGCAGGTAAGTTTGGGTCATGCACATTGCTGTGCTATTTGTGGCTTTGACCCTTCCTGTTGTTAATTTGTGTAACTTGAGTGTCTTTAGATCCTTTAGTGTCTCACTCCAGCCTTTATTCCAGCACACCACAGAGCCAGCTCTCTGCAGAGGGAACTTCTGGCCCTATGGCTTCCCTGTGTTAATTCCCAGTTCCTTCTGTTCCTCTGGCACCTGGCTCACAGGGGAGACATGGCATTCCCAGTGTTTCCCAGGTCTCTCTTGTTAAGTCTGAGATCATGTCCCAGTGCTTTCTCCTCCCTTTCAAGGTGGTGTTCCCACTCTCTATCATGACTCTACAAGGACAAGGGCACCCAGGGAAAATCCTAACACAGTCTGCATAATCCCAATTGGATAGAAGATGGCAACTGCACAACCTGCTCTTCCAAGGCATGGCTATATCCAGTCCCAAACTGTCTGTGCCCTTGGGAATGCAGGGCAACAACTGAGTATGGTCCTTGTCCCAGAGCACCACCATTTTCACCACAAGGTCTAACAACATCATACTCATGAACCAAAAGCTTTTGGTTATTGACAGCAACTGGAATAATAAATTGTGCAAAATTTTCATTTTTTAATGAAATCATTAAAAAATCAGCTGGGGGCTTGAGTCTCATCTCATCAGTTCCCTGGCCACCACATGACACGACAGAGGCCACATTGCCATCAGTTCCAGTAGGAACAGAACACAGAATTTCCTAAGACCTTGCCTTTGATCACGGCATGCACAAAGGGGTTGGTAGACAGCTCAGCTTTTTCTGGATCACAGTGTCAGTTGGTTCCAGGGGGGAAAAAAGTGACTTTGAAAACAGGCAAAATGCCCCCCAGAAAGTCACAGACATTCTGACACACAAAAATGTAGGAATTTCTTAAATCCCACTGATACCAACAGGAGCCAGCTGCCTAGATACTTTTGAGTGTCTTACTCTCAGCCATTTATTTCTCTGTCCCATTTTCTGGGCCCACCTCTCTCTGAGCAGGGAATACGCAGAGGAGCCCATCCGGATGCTGCTTGGGAGTGAGGAAGTGGAAAGGGGAGATCTGGCTTCTCCTGCTCTCATTTTCAGAGAGTTCTCAGAGTCTAGACTCCACACTGTGGTTCTAGTGGGATTTTTATTGAAGTAGAAGGAAAAAAGGGCTGGATTCACTAGGTCTTTTCTCTTGTTTGATCTAGCTCGAAGAGATCATCCTTCTGTGTAATCACACCAAGGTTGGTTCTGTTTACAGCACTGGCCACCCTCCCCTCCTGCAGTTTGAAGAGGCTCCAAATTACGTGACAGAACAAGAACAGCAGATTCCTTCAGAATGCACAATTGTAAAAATAGAGATTTTATTTGTAAAGCATTTTTGAGAAAATTGTTTAAAATACCACTTTTTTTTCCCCCAGAGACTTCCAATATATTTTGCATGAACAATCCCAGGATTCTATAGTACAAGCCTGCTGTACATGGTCTTTATTTAACACTATTTACAAGGACATCAGAAAGGTTTACTGACAATGAGGATTTGCTATTCAAAGTAGATCCCTCGAAAAAGAAAGAAAAGAGTGTTAACATAAGCAAGAGCACTCATTTGTATTTTCAACAGAGCTCAATGGAGAACTTGTATTTACTGAGAGAATACATTGTTGAGTGACTACTCAGTGAAGACAACACTAGACACAGCTATATTTAAAACCCACATAAAGTAAGTTTAATAAACACTAATCACACCGTCTTTCCATCAGTGAGGTGGGCTGTGACTCCACATCCCAGACCTGAGCAGAAGGACAGCCAAGTTCACACTACATGGAAGGAAAGGGAGAGCAAGTCGTGCAAGACCCTGTTTCATAGGTCCCTGCTACTAAAAATAATATTCCAGAGTCCTCAGCAGGGCTGTCCCAGGAGCCATATTATAGCCAGGAAAGGAGGGATAAAAAGAATGAACACTGGCTGCCCCCAGAGCAGAGCAGAGCTGCTCGTGCACCACCACTCTGCTGAGATCCCACCCTGTGCTGCAGTTCTGGCACCTCCTTACTGTAACCTGTGCCAGCTGACCATAACATAATCCCCAAAAAACAGGGGCCTGAACTGTTCTGGAGCCATGAGCCAGGGCCTCAACATCACAGGATACTCAGTGCCTCAGCAGGAATTCCGAGTGTAGGCAGACTGACGAAATACACAGATACAGGGAGAGCTGGTTTGAAATGAAACTCATCAATCCTACTGAAAATATGTGCAGCAATAAACTGCCCTTCATCGTTTGTTCAGCACATTCCAAGCAGGAATAACTACACCACAGGAAAAACAGCCTGTAACTTCACCAGGACTGCAGCTAAGGGTGGTGGAAAAAGGTAAAGGTCATTTCTTCTACTTTCTCTAAAGCACAAGGTCTGCTCCCATGCCATAGGAGTTGCTTCTATTGGACTCTACTGTGGGGTTATCAAGAGCAGGGCAAAATTGCACTACATGACACGTCCTTGCCCAGCCAACCATTTTTGACAGGCAAAAATAGATGAGTAAAATACTTTTGGCTCCAATTAATCTATTGTTTCACTTCCCCCATCTAGTAATACTTTGAGGCTATGCTGTTAAACCACACCTGTATTTAGCATGCTGTACATTTGGCATATAAGCAGTTATTTCTTCAGAGCCCGACAATTGAAGAAATCTTGAATTTAGAAGCCTCCAGATCAAATTTCTGATGCGCCAGAGTCTTCTATAGCAAGTCCATATAACCCAAATGCATCCCATTTCTCTCCAAATTCCTAACCAAGCTGCATATGCTAGAACACTTGTGACCCTGGGCTCATTCTGCAGTCACAGGAGAGAAAGAGGCATCTTTAGATGGTGATAAAAATCTCAGGGGAGGTGAATCACCCTTGGCCAAGTGCACAAAGCCCAACAGGATGACTCTGGGCTCAGCTGAGCATTTGGGTGACCTGCCACAGCTACCAAGCTCAGTCACCCTGTTTGCTGTGTCACCTAAATACAAGACAGTATTGAGTAGTTTGGATCCTGTCTCTCTAGATTGTCAGTGTTAGGAGTCATTGCAGTACCAATAGGGGATAGGCTGAAGAGAAGTTTCTCTGTTCCTCACTCTACCACGTGTACAATGTGGCAAATTCCATACCTGTTTAAAGGAAGATTCATTAGGTGTTGTTAGAAGCTCGGGAATTTGGTGATGGACATTGGGAAGGAGAGGGTAGAATTATCCTAAGTTAATATAAACATTTAACATCGAATTTTATGACAAATATATTAATTTTCTGCTTTACCCAAAATAGTTAAGTGAAACTGATGGTTTATCTTATAAGTGCTTGTAGACAAACATTCCCATATGTCCTTTGGGTTCAACCAAGTATTTACCTGATCTTCTCCTCACATGGATGTAAAACAATATTGCCACAAGAATCAGCAGTAATGCAACTCCAAGTAAAACTCCAAGGACAATCACTGCTACTCTCCAGGAGGAACAGTTGTCAGTTGATGACTGAACAGACAGAGCTGGAAATTCAAAACACATTTTAGAAATGTTAGCTAGAAACAGTAAAAAGTGGGTGTAAGAAAGCCTGGAGCCCTAAGTGACAGCTGTGTTTTACTGTTTGGCAGCTTTGAAACTTTTGAATAATACTGAAAATGTTTTTGTATGTAATGAAGATTTGTTAACTAGGAATTTTTTCCGAGGGTCCTTGTGATTTCTTGGTGACATCCATAACAGCTGCTCTGAGGATTTTGCGGATGGAATGGTGTGATTTGAGAGTCTTTAGATTCTTCAGCGTGAAGAGAACCCATCCTTTGAGTCTGGAACTGGGTATGTGTAGTGACTCTAAAATAGACCCATAATCTATATGATATCTGGACTATGTGTTCAGTGAATGTTTAAATAGGTGACTTGAACTATTTGAATATCTTAACAGAAAGGAGTTAATTTATCAGCCTAATTTAACAGCAGTAGATCTGACACTTTACTCCCCACACCACTACAGAGAAGCTGTTTCAGCATCACTTACACTGTACAGTGACTTCAGTTTGGTTCCCAAAATTCCTCATGAATATTTGACTCAGGTGGGCCTGTATAACATTCACATCCACGGCCTCTCCTTTTGGCAGCAGAGAAAGAAAATCAACAACCACACTGCCGGGTCTGAACCCCAGCACGACAATGTCGAAGCGGTTTTCGTTCAGTTCAGCACGCATTTCTCCAACAACCTGTGCAGATTGAGACAGGTATTTACTCCTCGTGTCAGCCAGCTGAGGCAGAGCAGGAATGCACACATCCTGCACACACCAGGATACTAAATCTCTGCACCTGTCATTCTTTCAGGATGATTGCTTTGGAATAACAAATGGAAAAGACTTATTGAAAGAGGATTCCGGAGCAATGCATTGTCTGTGATTGAAAATGTGAAATCTAAGCTTGACTTCCAAAGCTCCAATCTGTTTAGCTCGTTATCAATGAATAATGCATCAAAACAAGTTGTCCTCCTCCACAAACCCATATGGGACCCTGACTGTACAAAACTTGGAATCTACAAAGAGCACCCAATATTTCTAAAGTTATGTTCAGTGTCCCCTAAGTTTTTTTAAGATGTGCAACTAAACTTCAAGCATGGTCCTGCACACACTACCAGCACAGAACTTGATGCAAGAAGTTTAAAACTTATTTTTGTCACCAGATTTTTAAAATCATGACCTTACAGAATACCTATGCGAAGAGAGACAAGGGTGTGATTTGCCTCTCAATCATTCTGGCATAAACCAAGTGTAATCCCATGACACGAAGCAAAATCAAATCAATTACACTGATGTCTCCAAAAGCAGAGTCTTACCCACTGCTTTCATGTGTATGTAGAGCAAGAACAAGCAGTCCCCTTTTTTGAGTAAGACTGGTTGAAATGTTCCTGTCAGGACTGATCTTTGCAGCAAATTAGATATTTGATTCAACCCACTAAGAAGTTATCTTCTCACTGGGGATAAATATGGTATTTTACCTGAAAAGTCTGAAAGATTACTATTTTTCATAGATGATAACAAATCTTGTTCTGAGTCAGTGCTCAGTTATCTGCCTCCATCTTTCTCTGTGGGATCAACCTCCACCCAAACTACACATCACATTAAGTTTGGCCAGAGACTCCAAAAATGTTTTCCTTTTCCTCACCCCGGTGAGCAGTCTAGATAGGAAACCTGACCCATGCAGACAAAACTGTAAAATTTGAAAGCTACAGCTACAGAGGGGTAGGTAGTACTGTGGAATTTAAAAGAAATAGTTCAACATTCAAATTGAAAAAAAAAAAAATTCAATACAGAAATATTTTCAGTCATGATAGTACAATCTCTCTTTGATTTTGCCATTTTTTAAAGAAAAGCTGACACGTTGCACAAAGTGAAAGCTTATTAAAAGCCATAAAGGGATTCCTGTTGCATTCAGTCAGGTTGGAGGAAGCCTTTTAAATCCAGTAAAGTGAATTTTCTATCCATGAAGTGGAGATGTTGGCAGTCATAAGACAAGGTTACCTCCGAGTTGGCGTTGTGAGAACAAATTAATTACTGCTTATGAAATCTGTGGAGATTCTTAGCTAAAGGGTATGATCATCACACTAAAAATAACTGTGTTAGTTATTTAAAGCAGTCTACCCCAATCTTACAGTAGTTTTACCTTTCCACCAGGTTTATATATATCAGGATTCCTGAGAGGTGTTTAAATTATTAGTCCTTTTCTTTAACATGCTGCTAAAGATGGTTGGGTGCAGATTGCTGCTTCTGCCTGTCAGCTTTACTACCTTGAAGCTTCCACTTTCTCTCCTCATTTTCCCCCTTATATGGACCCCTTGATACTTTGTCCAGTCCTGCAAATGCTACCATGGAGTAAATTGCCGGTGATCTGGACTCGCAGTACACACTTGTAAAGTTTTCGTATTTCCAAGTGTGTGTTGAAATGTTATTTTTGAGTAATATTCTTTTTTTTGTCTCCACGGGCATCAGTTTAGTAAAGTGTGAAAAAATAAACAGAATGGGATGTTCCTTGGACTTACAAAAATAGAATTTTCTTTAAAGTGCCTTTCACTAAATAACTTAAATTAGAGGATGACATAGGGAACATACCCATCCTCATTGGACAAGCTGCCTGTCCTTGGCAGTTCTGGTGCTTCCTATACTGTTTTATCTTTTTCACCTGTCACAATCCTGATTTAACAATGAGTGTAGGAGACTGAGGTTGCTAATCACAAGCCTTTCTGTAGTTCATTCACGTTGACAAAGAAGATTGTATCAACTTACGTCTGTTTTGATCCTTTCAGCCATTGTTTTGTAGCCTTCGCTATCAGAGTTATAAAGTGTGTTATTAAATGTCTGATTTTTTAACAAAACACTGCAGGCAAATGCTTGGTTATCTGGTGAGGAAAAAAAAAAGTGGAACAATCAGGTGAATCCCAGGATGTCTCTCCATAGCTGCTTTTTGGGCATTATTATCTCACGTATTTATAATATGAATTGATAAAACCAGAAACTAATCAAATAGTAATCTCTCCAAGTTTGTCAGCCATCACAGTCCCCACCACTTGTTCACCATTCCTGTATTATTCAGGGTTCATCCCACTCCCTAATTCAACAGCCACTCTCCCATTGATTCCAGCAGAAGCAACATCAGCCTCTTAGACCCTGCAAGGCTCTGAGTGTGTTTAAATCCTCCCGAGTAGGTGGCTGAGCCCTAAGCCAAAAGGAGAAAGCTTTACATAGAAAAGTCCAGACTAAAATAGAGCTGGAAGCTGACATTGAAGTTTGATGAAGGCAGCTTCTTTACCAAAGAAGTGTGAACTTCAGAATGCTGTGTGAACTGACATAATAAAGCAGATGGCAAAATACTCGTGGAAGATACTATATTGTGAAATAATACCCTGTAGTTATGGATAAACAAATGTTGAGATTCTATAAACTTACTGGAGCATACAGTGTCTTTTAAGTCAGAACAGCCAGTACTTTCTGGTAAACAAAACTCAGTTCCTTTGAAACAGGAAGCAGGATCTGTAAAATAAGTTTAAAAATCAAGATAATCACTTCTGTGTTTGCATTATTACTACTAATAAGAAAATGATGGAATAGGTGAAAGTGCTTAGTTTTGGCCAAGGAATCACCTAAGCAGCAGTTCCTTTGGCCCAGTGAGATCTTAGAATTGCAAATTATAAAATTGGAGCATATCAAAAGAGAGGCAGGTGGTGGGTGGGTAGGTGGTATTTGAGAATTTACTGAAATAGCATTGAGAACTCTGATTTCTTGTGAGAGCTAAAGATATAGGTTGTGCTGTTACGTGCTTGTACAGCTCAGGTGAACTAGATGGAGTTTTCAGAAGTAAAAATTACCTGTAATTTCCTTTGGAAACAATATGCATCATGGAGTCTGAAAACCTCAGTATGCTTGCCTGGACTGGCTAATCTGAATTATTTATAGTGGGTCAAAACCCATTAAAGGGTGGTACAGCAAGTTGTGTGTGATTAGCTCATTGGGTATATTTCCAGTTCTCTTCATAGAATTGAACATAATCTTTAACTTCACATGAAATACGGATGACTTGGTCTTTATTGCTCATTTTAATTAGCTCACAAACATTTTTCTGGTAGGGCAGATGGCTCCAGATTACAAAAGGAAACAGTTTCTTTTTTTTTTTAATGGGGAAACTAATAAATGAAAGCCAGTGGACTGAAGTATCATTGAAAGATTTCAGTGGAAATTATGATGAGAATTCCTTGGCTCTGTGGTCCTAAAGACTAAGGTTAAGTCCACTAGAAGGAACCCCACAGTCAACTGCCAGAATAATGGCCCTAGAAGTGTTTTGAGAATAATCAAACAATCCACTAGAGAACTGAGAAAAGGGTTTCAACAAGGACAGTTTTGTTATAGAGGTCAAGAAATGCTGGAAGAAAGTAACAATTGCCAAAAGTCAAGTTAGATCTTTCAAGTTATATAAAAAGAAATTGTGAACACTTTCTCAGCCACTGGGAAAGAATGATAAGGTGCAGCACAGTTTTATCAAATGTGGATTCTGCCAAAATAACGTAGTGGCTTCCTTTGATAGGCTGACTTTTAGATCTCTTCCAATGATAGAAAAGCAATATTAGACAGTGCCAAGTGGGAATTTTTTTAGTGGAAAATGTTCTGTCTAAAGGAATTGGCTAAGGGGGAGATGGCAATGGGGAGCTTTAAAAGGAGAAACCTTGATTTAGAGGGATATTATGTGTCAAGTTCCTTGAGATTCAGTTTTAGTACAGACACACAATTAAAGACTTTGCCTTAACGTCTATATCCTAGGGTGAAATTAAAAAGGTAACAATGACAATTAGGCACTGCCTGCATTCATAAAAACATGTTCAACGTAAACCTCACATTACCAGACTATTTACTGTTAAATTTACAATGAAAATATCCTGACTTCTGTACAGAATTATCTGGCTCATCAATACAACTTGGTCAGAAATTTTACAGAGCGAGAACTTACTCTTACAAACTCCTGTTTAGTCCAAGTAGTCCCATCCAAGTAAGAGGATGAGTCAAATAAATAAAGATGACTTACAGGAATAAGAGTCTATGAGATCAGAGGCAGATCACATTGCAACAAGATATTGTGAGTTTATATTAATCAAAATGAAATGACAGGGTGATGGAGGAGGTACCTGTTCGGACAGTGACTGAAGTCTGGTCATTCTCTGTACAAGTTGACACTGCCACAGATATGGTGTATACGTGGCCAGGAAGCAACTGTTCAAACACAGCTTTTGTCTCTTTTATCGTTGTTTTATTTATCTCCTTGTTTCCATCCATGAGAGAGATGTTGTAGAGGCTGCCTTTGCTGCCACTGGTCCAGCTGAGTTGTATTTCTGTCCCGGTCACATTCTGAACTTCAACAGACAGTGGCACTGCAAAGTGAGAAAGTGTCATACAGCTGAGAGCAGTTCACTTCACTTCTGCAATTCTACATATTTAATATTGAAGAAAAAAATACAAATTAAAACAGTATAATAGTTTGTGTGTTTTATTGGAGCTGATTTCAATTTTTCACCTCATTCTCCCACAAGAGCAGAAAAAACCCTTTTGCTCTATAGATGGAAATCAGACATTAAGGTACTTTGTTTGATGGCTTCAAACACAAATGAGTGACACTCTACTTACCCCATTCAAATTGAACTCTAGGCAAGGTGTGGTAAATAGCCAGAATTGTACAATGTTGGTTTAAGATAGCGGAGAATTGATGAGGCTGGTTGAGAAAAACATGAGTGTTCTGAGGTGGACTGCTGTTTGACTCATCCTGATATCCTCAGGAGGATGGATTACTAATATGCCACCAGGAAATCCTAAGTTCAGAGCAGTAGAGAGGCATTTGTTAAATGTGCTTCATAATAAGATTAAGAAAAATCACCTATCACAGTGGTTTATGCCTGCAGGCAGGTACCCAGTGAACCTTTACTGGGTCCAGGAGCTCTTTACCAAGGTGTAGAGATTGCCTTGATTGATATTTGTATAACTATGTATTTTCAATGGTTCTATCAGGCTTCCCTTTCTGAAATTACATCGAGGGATTTTACCTTACAGCTGATATGACTGATGAACAAGAATATTGTATCTGATTGGATAAGTTTTATTCTACTATTCAGTATCAAATATTTACGTACTGCAAGGTGCTGATGTAAAAGTGGTAGTGAAAATGGAGTTAGATGTTGATTCTGTAAATCCAGTTGTATTATCTGGTGGGGCTGTAGTGGTCTGTTCTGTAAAATAGAAATTTGGAGGCAGTGAGTAGAGTTTATTTTAAAGCTTACCAAGTTTATGCTTTTTATTTTCATAAACAACTTTCAAAAAACAAACCCAGAAAATAAGCTTCTGTTGTTTGCCTAAGTACTTAACTGTGGTACCCATTCTCACATAAAATCCAATCCCTCCAAGGCCAGTGTAAGTAACCATAATAAGATATTAACTAAGGAGGGCCAGGGGAAGGAAAAGACCTTAAGGCAATTTTTTTAAGGTTTAGGTTGGGCTTGGGTTTGGGTTGGGTTTTTTAACTTACATAAAGCACTTACGTGAAGGCAGATCCTGCTGACAAATTCTCCCTGGAACTTGGGGACTCTTATCAGTGAATCCTTTGTTGCATTGACAGGAATAAGTGGCTCCTTCAGCAGTGCAGGCAGCATTTTGGTCACAGTCATTTAAATCTGGCTGACAGCTGTTCCTTGCTACAGTGGAATTAAACAAAACAGAAAAAGAACAAAATTTTAAGTCAGTATCAGAAGAAGAAATAAACCAAATACTATTTGCCTTTCCCCACCCAAATCCCGATTCACTGGATGTTACCATCAGTGAAAAATATACATTATTGCTTGAATTCACATGATGAACCAATTCATACCTTCTATAACAGTTGTTTGAAGATCGACTTCAAATACTGTACTCGTGTTAAGGGCCTCTGTAAAAGCATCTGAAACCTCTGGCTTTGTTATATTTTGTCCTACATCAAACACAATGTCAAAGTGCACGATCACACTGCCTTCCTCGATGCTGTTAATTACAATACGCATTTTTGTTCCATTTTTTAATTCTTTTATTTTCTGTGGCAGATGTTTTGTTATCTGCAAGGTAAAAGGTTTAAGTTATTATCTATTTTTCTTCTTCAACATGTAGCAATATGCTGGCCATAATTCGATTAAAAGCACCTCTCATAGTAAGGGAATATGTATAACTTCCAGACAGAATTTCATTTAAATCAGGCCCTCACAGGACAACAACATAAAAGAAAAGTAAGTACTGCTTCATTGCTAACCACCACACAATCTTTCCCACCCACATTTAAGATATTCATACCCAGATCTTCCTGATTATTTACATTAGGAAGATCTCAGCAGAAAATAAATGTTAGTTTAGAATTTCTAAGCAGAATACCTCCGTAATGAACTTAGTTTCAAACTCCATAAATTCTCTACTTGATTTGTTCTGATATGCAAGTTTGAAATCTTCATTGGTAATCCTAGTGGTTCCACTGTAGACTTCAGCAGCTGCGGAGATATGAAAGGCAGAATAACCAGATAAATTATAGTTATTGTTTAAAAATGGTTTCTCAGCTAAATAAGGCTTGGGAATTAAAGTGTTTGGAGCTGGGAGAGACTAGAACATCAGACCACTGTGGTTCTAGCTCAGTAGTTTGGCAGGAGGACTAGTGAGGCTCTGGATCTTAGCCCCATGAAAAATCTGCAGTCTGACTTTAAATTTCTGAAAGTTTGGCCTTGTATTGCCTATTCATTTCAGTATGTAGCTTATTCACATCCAGGTAGATGCTCAGTGTAAAAGGGCTTCATTTTCAGGCCAGGAATGTGTTCGTTTGCTAACAGAAAAAGAAAAAATTCCTGAGGAAATACCTGTCTGAACTGTCAAGGAGGTACTGACTTTCTTAGAGCAAGTCGAAACATCCACGGATATTTGGTATTGATGACCAGCAACCAGATTTTTAAAGGCAGTGCTTGTTTCATTTAGGATTCTCTTCTCCATCTCTCCCGATTTTCCCAGCAGATGCACTGTGTAAGGACTGTCTCCTGTGCCACCTTGAGGTTTCCAGCTGAACTGTATCATTGTACTGGTCACGTTCTCCAGCTGGATGGACAAAGTGATAGGAGCTAAAAAGCAAAGAGGAAATTCTTGTGAAACATGTAGTTGTAGTCTGTATGTCTTTAAGGAACAAAGGGTTAGTGGAAAACTGACTGCCTAGGGAAATAGTGAAGTCTGCAATGTTTTTATAAAGATACAAAACACAGAATCCTATCACAGAATGGGTTGGACCCCACAGAATGGGGTCTATTCTTAAAAATCATTTCATTCCAATGCCTGCCATGGGCAGGGACACTTTCCACTATCCCAGGTTGCTCAGAGCCCCATCCAACCTGGCTTTGAACACTCCCAGAGGTGGGGCAGCCACAACTTCTCTGGTCAGCCTGTGCCAGGGCCTCACCATCCTCACAGGGAAGAATTTCTTCCTATTATTTACTCTAACCCTACCCTCTTTCAGGTTAAAGCCATTCCCCTTTGTCCTGTGACTACGTGCCCTCAGACAAAATCCCTCTTGTAGGTACCCTCTAGGCACTGGAAGGGGCTCTAAGGTCTCCCCAGAGCCTTCTCCAGGCTGAACAACACCAACTCTCTCAGCCTGTCTCCATAGCAGAGGTGCCCCAGCCCTCTGAGTATCTTTGTGGCCTCCTCTGGACCTGCTCCAACAGCTCCACATCCTTCCCATGTTGAGGACCCCATAACTGGGGGCAATTCTGCAGGTGGGGTCTCACTTGAGTGAGGCAGAGGGGCAGAATCCTCCCCTCTCCTGCTGCCCACTCTGCTTTTGGTGCAGCCAAGAACAGGGTTGGCTTTCGGGCTGCGAGGGGTCAAGGCCAAGTCATGTCAAGCTTCTCATCAACCAACACCCCCAAATCTTTCTCCTCAGAGCTGCTCTCAATCCATTCACGCCCAGCCTGTCTTTGTGCTTGGCATTGCCCTGGCATTTGCACTTGGCCTCATTGGACTTCTTGAGGTACACGTGGGCCCACCTCCGAAGCCTGTCCAGGTCCCTCTGGATGCCATCCCTTCCCTCCAGAGTGTCAACTGCACCACACAGTGTGGTGTCATCTGCCAATTTGCTGAGGGTGCTCTTGATGCCCCTGTCCATGTCACTCACAAAGCTATCAAAAGGAAGCTGGCCTGCCCTTGGCCATCGAGCCATTGTGAAAGACCAAGCTGCACTTTATCATGCATGTGCATATCTCCTGCTGCATTCCATGAACACTGTAACTCCAAATCAGGGAAGGATTAACCCCTTGGATTTGTAGAACTAGAAGAATACTATTATGCACTAAAAATGGAAGTCATGCTGCCTTTTTTTGGGAGTGCAGAATATAAAAAGGCTGCATTTTCCATCTTTGCTTTACTTTATAGCCATTAAAAAGTGATGAAAGATTCATTAGTGCGTATTCTTTGAATATGGGCAGATAGCCCTTTGGCAAAAAATTAAAGATATACTAGAAGAGAATTTGTATTGAAACAAACAAGAACGTAGTTAGCAAAAATAAACCCAACTGAATTCTCCCAGTTAAGGAACTGCCTCTAGTATTTCATATAAGGAAATTTCAGGACTCAAATAAAAACCAATAAAACTTTCCACTGACATAACTTGGCCTATGCAGCATAAGTACATAGCATTTTACCCCTGTGGCACTGCATAACACAAGGTGTGTCATTCCAAAACCAACTGCAGACAGGAGCTGCAGCTTTTGAGAAAAGTATGCAGATGCAGGGATTCATATTTCTGAATTAAATCCCCATCTTAAAAAAGACGTAAAATGCTCACATTTTAACCAAAAATAACAATAAAAAAATTATACTCGATTCTTCCAAAAATAAAGAAGACTAAATTTAGTACCGTGTGTTAAAATACTCACAGCAAGTTCCAGTAAAGGAAGGATTAACAAGTGTTGATATTGTATGGTTCGTTGTGGATGGGGTTGCCAAGGATGTGGCTGGGAGGGAATGGGAGGTCTTGGCACTGGGCTCAGCCGTCGTTCCGCTCCCCTGGTCCATGGTGGAACTCTCCCCATCTCCGGGAGGAGTTGTGGCACTGCTGGCTGCAGAGGCCGTGGTCATGGAAGGCGAGGGGCTCCCTATGGGAGACGAAGTGGCTGTGGCCTCCGCCGTGGTCTGTCCCTGTGGGAGGGGTGTGGAGGTGTGTCGAGGTGCTGACGTCTCCGTGCTGCTGCCCAGAGTGGAAGAACGGCTGGACTCGGTGGCACCTGAGGCGGGAGAGGTGACGGAGGCAGAAGCCACTGTGTTTGCGCTGGCTGTGCTGGGAGCTGGGCTGTGTGTCACCAGCCCTGCTGTCACAGTGTCTGACTCCACGCCTGTAACACCAGTGGAGAGCTTGAGTGTTGTGGGTGGAGGGGATGTGGTGGCCGAGAGCGTCCCCGTGGTGCCGCTGGTGCTGCTTCCCTGCGGGCCCGGAGTCACAGCTGAGGAGCCGTTGGGAGAGGAGGAGGAGGAGTGGCTCGTCACTGATGAGCTGAGAGGCAGGGAGGAAGCAGTGCCACTCTCTGTGCCCGTGCTGGGGGCACTGGTGCCAGGCGCTGTTGTCGGGAATGCCGGATTCACTGTGTTGCTCCCGGCAGACACCCCCGGTGAGCTCTCTTCCCACAGTGGTGTCGTGGGTGTAGTGTCCGTCCTCCCTTCTCCACCCATGCTCGTCGTTGCCGAGGGGGACACCGAGGATGTGGCTGGGAGGGAATGGGAGGTCTTGGCACTGGGCTCAGCCGTCGTTCCGCTCCCCTGGTCCATGGTGGAACTCTCCCCATCTCCGGGAGGAGTTGTGGCACTGCTGGCTGCAGAGGCCGTGGTCATGGAAGGCGAGGGGCTCCCCACGGGAGACGAAGTGGCTGTGGCCTCCGCCGTGGTCTGTCCCTGTGGGAGGGGTGTGGAGCTGAGCTGAGCTGTCGATGTCTCCGTGCTGCTGCCCAGAGTGGACGAAAGTCTGGCCTCAGTGGCTCCTGAGGCCGGAGAGGTGCGGGAGGTGGAAGCCCCTGGCCTGGGGGTAGGTGGGCCGTGTGTCATGGCCTCTGTCACAGCAGAGAGCTGGACACTTGTAATGCCAGCAGTGGAGGACAGAGTGGAGGACATGGATGCTGTGGTCGAGTGGGATGTGGTGACCGAGACCATCTCCGTGGTGCCACTGGTGCTGCTTCCCTGTGTGCCAGGAGTCACAGCTGAGGAGCCCTTGGGAGAGGAGGAGGAGGAGGAGGAGCGGCTCGTCACGGCTGGGCTGAGGGGCAGGGAGGAAGCAGTGCCACCCTCTGTGCCCGTGCTGAGGGTCGTGGTGCCAGGCTTCATCGTCGGCAATGCTGTGCTCACCACACGGCTCCCGGCAGACACCCCCAGTGAGCTCCCTTCCCCGTTTCGCACTGTGGGTGTAGTGTCCATCCTCTCTTCTCCACCCACCATCCTCATGGTGGAGGGGGACAGCAAGGTTGTGCCCAGGAGGGAATGGACTGTCTGAGTGTTGGGCTCTGCCATAGAGGCATTCGAGCCGCTTGCAGCAGGGACAGTTCTGCCTTCTGGCTTTGTGCTCCTCGAGCTGTTTATGTGGCCCTCAGGAGCGGCTGTCGTTCCGTTTCTTCCCTCCAACGCCATTACAGTCTCGGCACCTGTCAGAATTTTAGAAATGCGGATTATGGATTGTTGCCCTGTAATTCTGGGAAGTACTGTAATAGTCTACCAAGTGCGATTTTGTTCTTGTGTGACAAATTTACTTAACGTTCTCATCTTCACTGATATTCCTTTCCTTCCTCATTTCCAGTGTCACACTTTCTTTGCTATTAGTTAACTACCATGAAATTTCTGTTACTTCCTTTTCCATTTGCATAAATCTAAGGACATCTTACCGATTTCCTGGTAATATTTTTTTCTGTATAAATGTAGATATTTATATTACCTTTCTATTTCTAGTCTACATATTTTTTCAATTTTTTATGTTCTTTTCTTCCTGTAAAATATGATTTCATTTACGGTTAGGACAGGGTGTAGTGGTGGAATTGGCAGTGTTAAGTTTAAGGTTCGACTCGATGATCTTAAAGGTCTTTTCCATCCTAAATGATTCTATGATCCTATGATCTCTCTTAAGTAAAATTCCTAGAGAATTAACAGGAAAATTAAAAATTAGTGGAATGCATTTTTCAGCATAATTTTCTCCTTGCCTGTTTGTGTGTATTTTATTGTTTCGATTTCTTTATTTTTCAAGGCATTTATGCCCTTCCTAATTACTGGCTGTGAGGCAGGAGAGATCAATTTTTCTGGACATATCTTTCTGTTGATGTCCTAAATCATCATAATCCTGGGCAAAAAATCTTTGCCTTCCTGTGTTTAACTCCATCTCTAACTACAAATAAATCATAACTCCTTTAGTTCAGAAGCATGAAGGTGACAACATTTCTAACACTCCCCAAAGTTTCTTTAAACGGAAAATCAAATCCTTTTTCTGTTGTGATTAAATAGTCAGGCTGATTTGGGCTCATTTCATTTACTTGATCAGGTAATTTGATTTTGAGGAGTGGCTTTGTTCCTGCCTAAAAACACAGACATATTCTTCTGTCTTCTGTCAATTTTTCTCCTTAGAAACACTTAATTATTATCCTGGATCTTTGAGTTTGGCTGTATGAAACTTAGAGGATTCTCAGAGAGGGTGCACTGGAGAAGCTCTATCAAATTCTTAAGAACCACATTAATTAACTACTTTTGACTCTACTTAGCTGTAAAACAAAGGTGGTGTTTTCACATTGCTTGGTGTCTACATAAAAACTTGTAATGCAACAATACGTATTTTGCAAAATTCTTCCTGCAGGCTGATACCTTTTTTTCACCCAAATACACTTTGAATTGTAAGACTCTGTGCTTGTATCCCTCAGATTAACAGCAAGTATTGATCAGCCAAGAAACTTGTGTTCATCTGCACTGAACGACGTGAAACCAGACATTAAGAATAAAATTATGCACCCTATGAGTTTCTAGATGTTGTTTCAAAAAAGTCGTGCAGTGCAGTGAGAACACAACACAATCAATACAACCTAATCCATGCTTTTTTATGTGCCTTTTCTTAAAGAGTCTTTCAGAAGTGAAAAATTGGCAGAACAGATCATTCATTGGTCTCATAATTAAGCTTAGGGGTAAAAAAAGTCATAAAATCTGGTCAGATGCTGCATGTTTCTTCTTTTAGGTGAGTTTTTAAAATACTTTGCTTTCATTCTTTTACCTACTTACAGCTTTATGTCCCTACTAAAACACCTGCAGAAATACTACGCACTCAAGCTAAATTACAAAAAAACCCCCAACCCTGTAAATACTGTGAGTTATTGCATTTTATATTAATTTTTAGCAGTCCCCATGCCCTGATTATCTCTTCAAATGTTTCTCAAGAACACCCTCTAAATACATAGCAATGGTAAATAATCAAAGAGGTTTTTACTTACAGAGGAGAACCGAGAAGATGAAGTGCCAGAGGTAATTCCGAGTGCCCATGTTGAGTCTTCTCCTCCTTGCAGTGCTCGTCCCGTGCGTGAGAGTGACATTTTTGAATGGAACACTCTGGTAATTTAAACAGGGGCGAGGCTGTTACGTCTCAGCCTCTGCAAGTCCCTCACACACATTGGGAACCCAGCCAATGTCATGAAATTCTCACACCTGACCTGTTCCGTAATAAATTCCAAAGTTTTTCTGTTGGAGCAGGCTTGTTTTTCTTTAATGGAGCAAGGCGTGAGTGTGATCCAAAGGTGAGTCAAAGGGAAAGACAGGAAGAATTCAATGAGCAGTGCATCACACTTGAACATCTTTTTGTTCAGGGTATTCAATAAGTAAAATATTTTAATAACCTTGGGCCTGGGCAATGTGTCATTAAGATCCAGAATTGAGGAGCCTTGGGTCTAAAAGTCTTGCCCTAATCAGTAGATACACCTTTTTTTCTCCATATTTTCCTGTATTTTTAATTATTTAGGAGCAAATGCTTAAGTATTCAATTCTATCTTGTGTTTTTATTGTATTAGGACAACAAATGGCTAGAAATGCACCAGACAGACACCAGTCATTGGTTCTGCAATATTGTAAAGAGGCTGGAGTTGTTGTAAATCTCCATTACTTCACTTCATCCTAGGAGGTGGAAAACACTGGATGATCAGGCCTCTCATTCTTAGCTGAGTTTATCCCCATTTTCTTCAGCAGGTAAACTCCTCCTAACTGCAGGCAGCTGCCATGGACAGTAAGTGCTGGACTCCTCCTTTGGGTCACGATTTAACCCAATGATACCAGACCTGCCTTTGCGTACCTGGGGCTCATCAATGACTTAAACATTTACATTTTGTCATATTTTTAATACCTTGCCCTGCCTGAGGTTCATACTGATAAAAGCCTTCATAGAAGCATTTTTCAGTGTGATTTTTTTTTTTTTTCCAGCCACACTATGTGAGAGGAATGATGTCTGGAGTGGAGTAGGGTCGATGGAGTGGAAGGGGGCAGAGTAAGGCCTGAAGAAGGAAGATCATTATTTACCCGGTTTTTTTCCAAGTTTTTTATAGATCTGCAAGAGCTGGCATATCTATATCTACATAAATTCCAGATTTTGCTTCAGCAGTTGTTTTCTAAAACTGGTTTTGCTTAGGTTTTACTTTGACAGGGAAGTAAGATCAAGAAAAATATTCCTTGAAATGAACTTAAGGGTATTGTTCTCGTGTGTGAGGTAGCAATTTCAGCTTTGTTCCTTGTTTGATGTAAAAACTCCTGACTCAGTTAGATATTTTCTTATAAATCACTTGTTTACAGCTCTAACTGGAATTTTTAAAGAATAAACGCGAGCTATTTCTTCTTGTATAAATAATTGGAAATCACATTTCCCTTCTATTTAGGAGGCCAAGGTCTTCAGATTTCTTTTTCTTGGACTGCCATAAGACTAAGAACAGTCTCTAACTCATACTCAGTTGGGAACTATGATGGTGTAATCCCACACACCAGGGCAGTGTTGGAACCTAAGCCCCTTCCCTGGCCCGTGCAGGTCCTACTCACCTGCAAATCACCTTTGATGCTCTTGCCAACAAGAGCCTTCTGTCCCTGCTGAGGGCAGGGTGGGATATGCCACTCCCACCTTTTTTAACCAGGATTTTATATGAAATTACAGCCATGGAAAACTTTCTGCAAAGTCTATGAAGTCAAATTTTTAGATATCTTAGAAGCACCGGTGGATTTCATTGTACAGTGACTTGTGTGAAAGGAGAAGTCTCTTATGAAGCAAAAGAACAATCCAAGCTCAGATTTAGCAGTATAAGCCCATTTTTACTAACATACAGCAAATGACATACAACATTTAAAAAACCCCACCAAATTTCCTTTTTTTCAGGGAAATAGATACAGCAGAGGGGCTGAATGGTCCATTACTGCTTGTCACCAGGGCTGAGGGTCAGATAAGCTTCTCTGTTAGGCAGCCTCAATTCCACAGTTTCTCTTCTTTCACCTTGACAATGCCTCAAAACAAAACTAACTTTTAATTCAGCTTGTTATTTACTTTACAGTAAATGTTGCTTTCTGGCAAACACAGAACAAGTTTTGCCACATGCCTTAAAGATTAAGAGACTTCCCAGTAGGAAACTGGTGACCCTTTTCAAATATTTTAAGTGCCTTGTGACTCATCTCACCCACCTATAAACTCAAATGATCACCGACTTCTTACACTTATTTTTCAAAGATGTTGAGGAAACTGAGGTTTCACCTCAGTTAGAAGGTGAAGATACACAAGGAAATAAGAACACTGAAATGACTTATAATTAATTTGCTAAAACCTTGGCATTCCTTTGGGATGCTCAAAGACTCCGGAATTTGGAAGAAAACGAACCCTCTTTAGATAATAATATCCATCTGTTTAAGTATACATTGTTAAAAGCCTGTGTTTACCAAGGGTTTAACTTCTCAAAACAAACAAACAAACAAAAAAAAAGGATGAAGCTGAAAGAAATACAGAGGGCAGCTGAATTGGCAGTATGTTTTATTAAATCAAAGAATACATTGTGGAGAAAACCAAAATTCCTGTGGGCTTCTAAGCCCTTCAGCCCATCTGAATCAGGAGGAGCAAATGTTGGGGAGAAATGCTAACGACAGCTGAAAAATAAACAACCCTTTCTGAGGCACTCAGTTTTCTAATCTCCCCTCCTGCCAGCCATCCCCAAACACTTCCAGACTCTCACTTGTCCATTTGTAAGTCAGAGATGGAATTTCTTAGGGAAATCACAATTTGAGAGAAGAGGATAATACTGGTTTTAACTTCTTTTACCCTGCTGTAGTATCAAACTTGCATACCCAAGAGCTTCCAAAAACATATCAGTGCAGTCAGTGAGGGTGAGGATGTGTATTGCTCTGTGGGTGTTGGGAGTGAAAGAAAAAGGGGTTTTTAGGTAGGAACTGTACTTCCCGTGTGTGTAAGAGTGTCTGTGAGTTCACATAACTGTCATTGTTAAAATCCAAAATCTGTTCCATCTTCTTAGAATAAAACAAAAGGGGCTCTGTAACCAACCTATAATTATTATATATTAATTCAGAACTGTCTCTTAGGTTTTTATTTTATGTTTGCTTTCTCATTCATCATAAATCATAAGATTCTCTCTTGTCCAAAGTTGCTTCCAGAAGAGCTACCTTTTGTAATTTCAGTGCCAGAGAGAAAGTGGGGGTTTTTTTCAACCACTCTCCTATTTGCAACTGATTCATGCATTTCTAATTTGGTGTTAATTCAAACAGCACAGATATGATAAGTCCCAAAAGCCCCAAAACATTCAAAGTGTTCGGCTTTAAATGTGCAATCAAAACTTACAGGTCATGAGGGTTTAAAATGTTACAGAGGAGAAAAAGTTTTTCTGAGAAGCATTAATATTTAATCAGATATAAGGAAATCTGATGATATTAGCAATGGGTATTCAAAGGGTATAAACTGTCTTGGCCAGAGACCTGAACAGCACATCATGTCCCAGCAGTGTCCCCTCTCCCATGTCACCCATGCTGAAGACCTGCTTAAAACAAGATCCAAAGCTCAGCCCAACCAGGCTAAGAAAAGTCATGATCTCATCTTGAAAAAAGAGACGAAAGAGAAATAAAAGGAAACAAACAAGGGCAAAAGTTACCTCTATTTGCCTCCTAGATATAAAGGAATTTGAAGTTTATGTTGAAATACTTTTCGATGCATCATGATGCTTGAAAATTTTGGGCAGAAGAACTGGGAATGCTGAAGACCTGTGTTTCTACAGGAGCTTCAAGTCCTAAATAAACGTGTCACCAGACAAGAAGCTCCAGGCTGGCAGAATGGGTCTCCTAGAAACTATTCCTGTTTACAGTTGGCAAAGCACAGTTCCTTTTGTGGAAGGCTAATGAGGCATGGTGCTGAGCCCCAAAGGTGATGAGTGGGCTCTAACTCGCTCTGATTAAATGAAACCCACGTTTTCCTTCCCAGTCTTGCATTGGATTATCCTGAAAAGAGCAAACGGAAGGGGAATCAAGTACAAAATACCAGGACAAACAGGACAGATAAAGAATCAGAGATACAGCTGAAACAAATCACTGCCCACAGGTCACAGTCTGGCTTGGAATCTCTGCGGCTTCCAAACAGGCATCTCACGGGTTTGTCAAAATGCTCTGGAAATAAGGATGGCAAAAGTAGGGAGAAGCTTTCTGAGCAGGAGAGGAGTCTGGAAGAGGGGAGGTGTGCTCTGCATTTGGGCAGGGCACAAAACCAAAAGCACAACATCATCAGAGGGTACCTCACCCAGCAGCACTGCACGGAGAGATTCCTCAGATAAGAACAGCCAAGGTGGCTCTAGAACCAGAATTAGAAATGCTCTGGTAATCCTGATCTACACTAATGGCACTGTGATGCTTCTGTGACTTCATCAGCCACTTTTCTTCACTTTCTTCTGTGCTGTGCATTCGCATTGGTTTGGTTATAGCTCTGTCAGGGCATAAAGCTGTGTAGACCCCATAAGTTTGGACAGGAAAATGAAGAGGAGAAAATGACTCCAGAAAAGAAATCCCGGTTCTCCGGGAAGCAGCATCACTGACACAACATCTGCTGCAGGAACACATTAAAATATCTCACTGGCAGGGAACAAATACCCGTGTTAATCATAAACCACAGATGAAAACAAAGAAATTAGCTGTGGGTTCCAGGGTAGAATTCAAGAGCGCTGAGCCAGGGATTGTTGCCAACAATAACAGTTTAACTTCAATAACCAGAACTCTGATGCTCTTTTAATCAATTATTTTATTTCACCTATAGATATTGGAACAAAGAATTCATTCAATAATCACCTCTTTGCTACAGATATTTCAGAATGTTTTTAAGAAGGGTATTTCATAACTCTTTTTTTCCTCTTCCCAGCCTCAGTCCATAGAAGTGAGCCACACACTTTTGAAAATCATTTGGGCTCAGTATTAACGAAAACAGCAGTAGGTGTGGGAGCCACGGGAATCACTGCGTGTTTTCCTGACTTTGAACTTTAACCTCAGGACTCCAAATGTCACCACTCTCCAAACAACTTCTGAAACAAAATTTTCAGTCTGAAGGAAAGTTTGAGTTGCATTAAGGCTGAACAGTGTGGTTTTGACTCTTATCTGAGTTTAAACACTTTGATTTCCCAACTGTATTCAATGGCAATGTTATCTAAAATACAAAATTATAAAGGCAAAGTAAAACGTCTTTGACAGTATTTTGGGAGGAAGTGTTGAGATAACTTGCCCGTGGTAATTCCAGTGAAATCAGTCTACTTCTCAGGGAGATTTTCTTTTTATGTAAACAGGTTTTTTTTTCCAATAGTTCTGTTCTCTCAGGGAAAAAAATAGTTAAAGACCTTTCAATGGAGCAATTTTTTGCCAATGTGTCCTCTATGTTGATCCCTTCATTTTATATAATTTAGGTAATGACTATGCAAGAAAACTGCTCCATATTAGGTTATCCTTTTTCATACTTACACCCTTTTCATTATAAAATATTAGTTTTGCTACAACACAATGCAGCAAACACCATCACAGGCAGGAACAGGATTCCAGGCTTCCATCACCTTTTTCCTAAAGAGCTGTGGTAGCTTCATGTGGCTGCACAGAAGGCACAAGGCTGAGGTTTTACAAAAAAAGAAATCTGTTTTTCTAGAAATGGGAAGTGAAAAACAAAAGGAAAAAAAAAAAGGTGACCCTCAACACAAATATCACTAAATAGAAGCTATGGACTGCTCCTGGTCCCTAAGGCCAGAGACAAAAACTGGCTAAAATTACAATGCTTAGATCAAATCCTTCTAAAGCAGATTTGTCTTGGGGAGAACCAGGGAGTGAGCTTAGAGTTAAGCACTGTGAGAGATCTGAGGTTCAGGGCATCAACTCTTTCCCTAGCCCACATTTTTTAGAAGCATAGATGTCACTGGTGAGAATGTGTTCTCTCTTTCTGTTCAGAGAAGACATTTGTGGAAGCTTTTCTCCGATTTTTTCAAGGAAGGTCTCAAATCACACGTTTTCCATCGTCTCACTGACACGTTCAGGATCTAAAAGATTCAGGACCAGAATCAGAAGATGAGACCACCATGAATAAAATGTACTCATGCTAAGGGTATGTGGGGACCTCTTTTGGATGAGGACTAAATGCTGAACATTAATTATTTTCTGCACTAAATAGGTGATTTCCTTCCAAGAATTCACTCTGTGTATTTGACTTAACCAACTGTGTGTAGCAGCTAAATATTCCTTGTTTGAACACCCTTGGAATTCAGTCTGGGTTCGATCCCTCTGCAGAAGCAGCACAAGGGCAGTGGAGCTGCTCCCTGCTAAATCTTCAGGCAGAGGGTCTGACACTGGATTTCTCACTAGCCCAGCTTGTAGAGGAACACACAGCTTGTTAGTTTAAATTTTCTTTCACTAGTTTAATTTTTCTTTCACAAAGAATGACGGCTTTTGCTCATTAGCAACAAGGCTGCTACAACCTGTTTTTCTAGACAGGTATCCCTTATATAGAATCATCCCAGGGGAACTCTGGGATTTATCCTTAAATGCTTAAATATCCTTAAATACTTAAATATCCTTAAATCCTGGTAGTTTTCCTTAAATAGTAAATAAATGAAGGCTTGGATCAGGTAAACAACAACATAATAAATATCTTCAAAGCAGTGCGCGTATAAAAATGAGATAATGAGTGATTCATATAATCATACAAATATGAATATTACATGCATTATAACACATTCCAACCCTCCTGCCGTGAGCTGGGAACCTCCCACTAAACCAGGTTGCTCAGAGCCCCATCCAGCCTGGATATGGAGATACAGAAATTCACATCTCTAAAAGTACACAGCATGTCTCTCCCACTCTCTGCATATCCTCAGCACCACAACAGAATGCCAGTGCCAATCACTGCAATTAGTGGCAAAGTTAATTCCATGAGTATGTGGATTATTGAATGCTTCCAGCTGCTTTTTTACTCCCTGTGAAGTAACAGTCCCAAGCTTTGTGTACTTTAAAAAAGAAGAAATTACCTGTAATGACTGCTCAATATACCTGGCATGGCAGCACAATCCCTTTTTGTACTGCAGAGCCTCACAAAAAATGACCCTACACAAGACAGGTGTGGGAACAAGAACTTGGTGACGTTTGTGAATAGGGTACAGAGAGCTTAAACGTCCTTGGTTTGCCAGCATCCCATACGTTTGTGAAAGGTGTTTTAGCTCAAGATGACTTTGGATTTGCCTGTGGTGTTGCTCTGGGGCAACTCGAAGACATGGAGCTCCTCTCTGGGGCAACTCGAAGACATGGAGCTCCTCTCTAGGTTAACACAAGTGCCAGGTGGGCTCAGCTCTCCATGCCTGTTCCAGCTTTATTTGTGAGAAACCGTTTTGCAAGTCAGATATGAAAACAACAAGGGCTTAGCTGGAATGCAAATTATTCTTCTGGGGCTTGCCAGCATTAACGGGAGGAGGATGGGACCCATCTTCTTGTTTTGTTTCATTTCAGGACTGAATATAATGGAAGGCTCTGTTTCCCTGTTATTGTCTCCCTTTGAGGACTCCAGCGGGAGATCAGTGACTAAGCCTTGTCCTCTGCTGTTATTTCTTTCTGTCTCAGTTCTGTAGAATGCTCTTTTCTCTCCTCACTTTAATTTGGTCTGGTTTGCTCTCCAGAGGGATATTAATTCAATAGTTTTCTAGCCTACATTCTGACTTTGGAGACTTTCTCCTCCATCAGCCTGGTCTGTCCATAGCTTTCAAAATAAACTTATGATAAGCTGGCACATTTATCTAGCAAGAATATACTCAGAAACAAGGAGATCTTACTGTAAGCAAGTTAAGCTAATGATCCTTTTCTAAAGAATCAGTTCTTTAAATGAAACACCACAAATCAAATCTTCAAATTCCTATATGAGCCTTGCAAAAAATAAGTGTGAGAAAGTGGAAACCAGGGCAGTGGAGGGGCAGCACCAATCTCTGCTCTCTGTGCCCAGTGACTGGACTCAAGAGACTGTCATGAAACTGTGTCAGAGGAGGTTTAGATTGGGTATTAGGAAAAGGTTCTCCCTCCAGAAGGTGATTGGGAACTGGAATAGGCTCCCCAGGGAATGGTCATAGCCCCAAGGCTGCCAGAACTCCAGGACTGTTTGGACAACACTCTCAGGGACAGGGTGGGATTGTTGGGGTGTCTGTGCAGGGCTAGGAGCTGGACTGGATGATCCTTGTGGGTCTCTTCCAACTCAGGATATTCTGTGATTCTGTATCTCAGGTGTAGAGTGCACAGAATAATGAGAGTATCTCTATCACTAGCAAATAAAATAATATTAAAATAATTAGAAATAGCCACAATTAGCAGAGTCCTCCACGCCTGTGCTGACATTGGCAGTTGTTTGGCTACAATGCCCAAGGGTTGTGAAACAACCTTAAAGTTTTCATCTCCACAGCAGCTGCCATTTGAGATTTTCAGAATGTTCTGGAAACAGGAATTGGCTACATTTCATAATTCATCTGCTCCAAGAGTTTCTCTGAGATGGATTTCATCTGAGCAGCATTTCTGAGCTGGGTCAGTAATCAGCAATCCTGGTGCAGTGCAGAAGAGGTCAGGACACTTCTGTGGCCTCCTTGTAGCAGCTCACAACTCACAAGTGTGGCACAGACACTTGGGCTTTTAGCTCACCGTACCCAGTAATGCTGTGTACACATTTATTGCTCATTCTCCACCATCCATCTCTCCAATCAACAGGTTTCTAAAAGTGAATGAAAGCCAGGGACCCAAATTGGTTGAGTGTAGAGGATGGTAAATGCCCCTTTGTGTGGAGCATAAGGGGAGGTGGGTCCAGAAGTCACTGAAATGAAAAAGCCTCAGTGCTGAGGTCTTCATGACATGTGTGTCCTTGCAGATACAGCATAGAGAAAATATATAAATATATGCACATGTGAAATATAAACCACAAAGACCTCTAGCTGTTGATAAGCAGTTTCCTTTTCTGTGATGTGACACATACTCCTGCATGGGAGATGTATTACTGCATGGCATAGAAAAACCCATAAATATTTTTTGGACCATCACTGTGTATTTTGCATAATGCTTATTTCTTCCACGGCCACTTATTGCACCGTGATTTCCTTGGAGAAGGGACAGTCTTGTCCTAGAAAGTGTCAGCACCAAGCACAGTGAATCCCCAGCCAATCTGCCCCCCCTACTCTACTGTGACACAGATTATTAAACCCACTTGCTTGGCGTTTCTATCAATTTTGTCTTCCAGTTATTGTGGAAGGCACAAAAGGAGCCCTGAACTCAGTCTCAAGAAGGGAAAACTGGCTACAGATTCTGAATTAGTCTTGCAAGAAGCTGCTGACAATGGAACCCACAAGAAAGATGGAGAGAGACTATTTACGAGGGCAGGTGGTGACAGGGCAAGGGGGAATGGCTTCACTCTGAACGAGAGTAGGTTTAGATCAGATATTTGAAAGAAATTTTTCCCTGTGAGGGTGATGAGGCAGTGGAACGGGTTGTCCAGAGAAGCTGTGGCTGCCCCATCCCTGGCAGCGTCCAAGGCCAGGTTGGACGGGGCTTGGAGCAACCTGGGCTAGTGGAAGGTGTCCCTGCCCATGGCAGGGGGTGGAATTGGATGAGTTTCCAACCCAACCCAGACCATCTTGTGATTCTCTGATTCTACGACCACTTTCTGTTCAGCTCTGCTACGTAACAGGGATGGGGAAAATTACGCTGGTGGGTGAGGTATGGGGAGGGAATGGGGAGACAAGCCCAGAAAGGAGCCCCTCCTTTATTGTGCAATCCTATGAGCACACATCACTTAGCAGTGCCAATAGTCAGGTGAAAACTGCCTTCTAACCTGTGTGACTCAAACAGCACGTGAAAAAATTCACGGGGAAAGATCTGTATACAAGTGTAAAAGGAAAGCGCACACCTCGGGTATTTAAAGAAATGAAAGAAGTCAAGTGCTCTTGAGGTATATTTCTCTATAGATTTCTTAGTTAACTGTGGGATTTGTTGGCTGAGTGAAAGTATTTTCACAAACCCGACTCCAATTTGCACTTCAGGCACTGTCTAAACAAGCAACACCACCTGAAAGCTGATGTCACGTCTCTAAAATTAACCCACAAAGGTCACAACCTGCGCTCGTTTGAGGAGAACAAAAAATGTCGGGTGCCGTTTCTGATCTTATCATTGCAGATCTGTGTTTGCTTTCTCTTCAGCACATTCTTTGCTCCTTGTTCCTGGGTGTGAGTGGCTCCTGGCACACCTTGGGAGCAGGATTGTTAAGGGCTTTTCCCATTGTCCATTGCTATGGAAGTCATTTCTGGCTGACTTCACTGGCATAAGGTAAATGTGAGGGAGGAAGGAGGGATCAGGACTACACTACCTGAGAGGAGGTTTTGGAAGAAACCATGGTTTGGTCACAGCCCAGCTCCTCCAAACACAAGAAAGTAGATCCCATCTAGGGATAAAGCACAAAAAATGGGTCTTTGCTCTCGTCGCATTATGAGCACTTTGGTTTGTACTGTGATGTGCAGACACTTAAAAGCATCTTTTCCCTCTCCTCGCTGCTGCACGTGCAGGCAGGATGTTGTGCTGTGGTTCACCTGGGGACAGGTAACCAGATCAGCTCCCAGGAGTGACAGATCTTTTGGAAAGCAGGACAAAACCTCCAGGCTAAAGTACACAGCACAGCAGGTCTCCACGAGGTCAGGCTGGAAAAGAGGCTGAGTGGACCAGTCTTTTAGGAATGAGCTCTGTGACTCTCTGGAACAGAAGTCTGCACACTAAACACCCTGTGCACTGGGGTGACACTTCAGCACTTGCCTCAGAAGCCTCAAACCTGTATAGACACATCTCTTAGTCAGTAAAAACCTCACTGAGGACAGTGAAGGAGTCACAGTGTCTTCAGAGTACACTACACACCTCTGCTGAATGCTCATCCCAAGTCCAGCTTCAGTGTCTCAGACCAACTTCATCAATTCTTTATCTCCCTGCCCTCCTGCATCACCACTGCTTTAGATGTGGTCAGCTGCACTTCGGTTTTTGGAAAGTTTGTGGAGCAAAACCCTCTGGAAACCTCTTATTCCAGACATATGAAGGAAAATAAAATGATCAGGAACAGCCAGTAGCAGATCAGTAGATTGCAAACTGTGCCTGACCAACCTCAATGCCTTGTACAACAAAATGGAGAGCAAATGTCATTAACCTGGACCTCAGCAATGTTTCTGACAATTAATCCCACAGCATCCTTGTATCTGGCCTGGGGATGTATGAGCTGGGTGGGTCAAGCCAAGCAACTCTTTCCTCCAACTGGAAGTTTTGAGGCCATGGCAGGAGCCTTGTGTTCAGTTTTGAAAAGCCCAGCTACAAAAGGGATATTGTGAGATTGAAGCAAGTGCAGCAAAGGGTCACCAAGACAGTTAAAATGCTTGTGTACTTGACATTTTGGGGCTTGGGAGGGTACCTGGTCAAAAGTTCTGTGAAATGGGTGATCCCTACTCAGAAACACCTCTGTTGTTTCCATGACACCAAAATTCTCCAGCTGGACAAGTGTTTGTGAGATCCACTCCTCCTTCTTTCCTTCCTGTTCCCCACATTGACCTGTTACCAGCACAGCAGTGGAAATTGTGTTTTCTCACACAAAGGGCCTATGAAAAGAGTTAATAGGTATGACCCAGCAAAAAAATTGTCTGTTTTTCTGTATCAGTCATTGCATGCATGAATCAAACTTCCAGTTATGCACTCGTATTTCTTCTTTATGTGTTAGAAACTGCCTATTTGATTTGGTGTGCTAAAGCAGATAGTTTAATCCCCAGTGGCACTGCTTAGTCCACAGAGATTTGTGTTCCTGCTTACGTGTAAATTTATTCTTGTCTTCACAGCACAATTAGCTGTCTCTATCTATGGACAGGTTTGTGGTTTTGCTTGTTTCCTGCATAATAGCACTGGAAAGCAACACTTTCCCAAACTCATGCCACTTGAAATCAATAGTTATTAATATTGCTGCCAACACAGAAATAGAGGGGGTGGAGAGAGGAGCAGTTAGAGGTTCATTTTCTGACTGGAGAAACATGTTTTCTCTCTTAGGCTGGTCTTCTCTCTGCTAAGTGATTCATCCAAAGACATACTCTTGCAGGATTCCAGAAAGGACCCACTCTTATCCCATGAAGGCTGAGATTTGGTTCATTGTGGCTGGCTCTCCAAACTCTCTTAACATCCCAAAGCTTTTCCTCCTCTCTCCAAGTAAGCAATATCCTTGACTTTCTCTGTGAATAAGAGAACAAAACCAAGGTGAATTATGCTTTTGTTGAGATTTACCACCCAAACTCTGGTTTCTTGACACCATGGGTGGGTTCATCTGGCTGATGTAGTGAATTTACCTGCTACACTCCAGCCTTTCCAGAAGCTCAGCACTCTGAGTTTTTCAAATTTCAGCCAAACTATTGTTGGCTGAAGAGGGAGAGGAGTCTGTCTACCCCAGGTGAAAGGGAGAAAGAGGAGGACAGGCAGAGTTTTGAATCAGCAGAAATGAAAAAGTTTTCAGTAGTTAAACAAGCACACAGCAACATACCTCAAAAAGGCCCACCTGTAATGCAGTTTTAATTAAGAAAGTTCCTGCTCACCTTCTAGCTGGTCAAAACTGAGACAAAGTGAGCAGGGGTAGGACAGAAATAATGACACACCTCACTTATGCCTGTCCTTGACTTGTCCCCCTAAGCTGGGGAAATTCCCTGCAGCAGTGTGAGTGGAGAGTCAACAGCTTTGACAGATGGTTATCAACAGAACCTGGAACTATAAAAAGAGTAACTACGTCATCTCCAAGTATTATTTACAACTAAATTCATTATTGCATATAAATATGGGAAGGTACGAAATGCAGGATCATCCACCTATGTGAATGCAGTAGTTGGAAGAGCTCAAACATTGCCCATGTGCCTCAGGTCCCAAACCCTCTTTAAGCCATGGGATGCCTTCCAGAGGGGCCATGGGCAGATGTGCAGCGATGTCTGGGAGTATAATCAGGTGCATTCCTGAGAGCAGATTCGAGAGCACAGCAGAGGAAAAGATGCATGAAGGAAGGCTGGCACTGCCCTCCTCTCCAGACTTTGGACCTTCACTTCCACCAGAGCTCATCCTGTGTGCCACAGGGGCCTGTGTTTCCTCTTTGATTTCAACCCATTTGACCAGGAATTCTCAAATGGTGCCACTGGCTGCAGTAAGAGATGAGTTATTTCACAGGATCATAGAATAGCCTGGGTTGGAAGGGACCATAAAGATCATCCATTCCCCCCCCCTGCCATGGGCAGGGGCAACTTCCACTATCCCAGGTTGCTCCAAGCCCCGTCCAACCTGGCCTTGAACCCTTCCAGGGATGGGGCAGCCACAACTTCTGTGGGCAACCTGTGCCAGGGCCTCACCACCCTCACAGGGAACAATTTCATTCCAATATCCAATCTGAACCTACTGTCTTTCCATTTGAAGCCATTCCCCCTTGTCCTATCACTGCATGCTCCTGTAAATAATCTCTCTGTTTATTCAGTTGAGTGACTCAAAGCCGCAGAACAGGATCTGTATTACAGAAGCCACTTCCATTGGAAGATGCATAGAAATGACTGAGTATCCAGTTCTGTGAAGAGGTGATATGGCCTTTGATCTCCACGACAATGTATAGAATTTGCCACAGGACAAAGAGAGAAATCCATAGGCAATGTGTCTTTATCAGATAAAAATACACAGCGAGTAGCAACAAACTGTGAACAAGTTAATTATTACATCTGTTGCTATGATATTAAATATGGTCACAACAGGAAAAAAAACCTACCAAAACCAGTTTTTTGTTTACCTGTAAAGAATGTGGGCACCTGTGATATTTTTGGAACGTGGTTTCAAACTCCTTTGAACAGTTGCCATTTGTCTTCTGCTGCACAGCAGATAAACAGGAATAATGTGCCAGATTGCCAAACAGAATGAAATACAGTACTGAGAATGAAACAACACTTTCTGTTTCGGATCCTGAACGGCCTCCACCTTCTGCTGGGAAGGAAAACCCATCAATGCCAAATCATGTAACAAGGAAGTAAAGTGACAGAAGCACTTTGTCCACCTGTACCTCAGTGCTGGCTCACGTTGGCATGTGCAGTACAGCTGCCTCCCCCCAATTTTGTGATTATGAAACTTGGGAAAGAAAAGAGGCAATTGACTTCACAGTGTTACAAAACAGGGCAAGAATTCAACACAGGAGATTAGTTTTAGGTCTTAGAATCATAGAACCATAGAGCGGTTTGGGTTGGAAGGGACCTTAAAGATCATTTAGTTCCAACCCACCTGCCAGGGGCAGGGATACCTTCCACTAGACCAGGTTGCTCAGAGCCCTGTCCAACCTGGCCTTGAATACTTCCAGGGATGGGGCATCCACAATTTCTCTGGGCAACCTGTGCCAGGGCCTCAGCACCCTCACAGTACCCTTTGCCTGCCTTGGGTGCTCCCCTACCACTGGCACCAGCACATGGCAGAGCAATGGTAGGACTAGGGGGAAAAAAACCCAAAAAGAAACACTTCAGGAGGGAAAACAACTTCTGTGTGGAAAGGTAGAGGGGTTGCCCTCTCCCTTCAGCAGGAGGAGCCACTCGCTGCCAGCCCAGGGGTCAGGGGCTGGATGGCTGATTCTCAACCAGGGAATCTCCAGGAGGAAGGTGTTTTATCAGGTGTGACCTCGGAGGAAGGTGTTTTATCAGCTGCCAGATTCCTGGCCTCTGACAGTTCAAACCCCTCTGTGCATCTGTTCAAAACAGCTGCCTACAACTGCACAGCTGTGAGGAGCTGCTTCTGGTGACTGCAGATCCTCTCCTAGATAAGGAGCAGTCAAAGGGATCACTGTGTGTTCCCAGGAGAGAGCTCAGGGAAAGGGGAACCAAGTACAGCACATGAATTCACCCAGTTGTGCTGAGTGAATTAGTCAAGGCTGCATTTTCAGGGAAAATGCAGTGAAGCTTTCCACAAGATTTGACTTGGGCATATTAATAATGTAAGGTTGGTTTGCAAGGGCACCGTGAAGCATTTATTAACACCAGCAGCTGCATTTGCAGATTTTGTGTTTAACCAGGCACTTGGAAGTGAATAAACAAACCTGTCGCTACATGTGCGGAGCGTGGCTAAGGGATTCTGGCAGAAGTAGGTTAGTAGGGTCCATCTGACTCCCTGAGGAAGTGCTAAATAAAAAAAAAAAAAGGCAGATCTGTTTGTATCTTTATGGAGACTGGGGAAGAAAACAAACTCCTAGCAAGTGTGTTTAGTTCAGCTGACAGTCACTAATGCCTGTTCCTAAACAAACAAAAAATAAGCTGTACAGCTGCAGAAACAATTTAAGGCCTTGTTTAATCCTTTATTGTATCTCCTGCTTCATCCATCATCTGCCAAATGCAGCAGGAATTCCAGTGAGAAGCTGCCATGAAGACTTACCTCAAATATCAGCAACTTTCACAAACGGAGGTTGCATTTTTGCTCAGCACCCCACTTTCAAAAAGCCCAGGCACCATCACATTAACTTCAAACTGCATTTCTTACCCTTAATTTTGAATTTCTTTTGCCCTCATGAAAAAGTTGAACAGATGCAGTAAATCAATAGCACAGACCATCCCAGGTGTTGCTTTCTCTGGTGTGCAGGACTCTATTCCATGAAAATGCCAGTAGCAGTTTAAGAAACAAATTTTGGGGGAAGTGCCAGAAATAACAAACCTGGAAGTTTCTAAACATGTATTTTCTCAGGAAGGCCATGCAGCCTCCAATGATCTGAACCAGGGAGTACCAGAAGAGGTACAGAAGAACATAAGAAGTGTGTTATCTTTGGGAATACTGGCTCATAAGAGAATTCTAGGATACAGGACATCCAAAATACAGGGCAAAGACACAGCCTGGGCATTCTGGCACACTGACTTTGGCTTTCATAGAAGTCAGGTCAGAGTTAGAGGTCATTTCAATGGAGAGACTAAACTTTACAAGGTCGTGCTTCTGATGCATCTTTAAAGCAACAGAGGTGCCTTTCTCCTGTTCAGGGATTCGATGTCACAGCTGTAGCCAAACAAGTGAAAAGGAGGAGAACAGGTAGTCAAATAAATGCCAAGAAACTCAAGAAACTTGCAGCAGTATCTGCTGTCTCCTGAGACTAAGTCAGCTGGTTTTTAAACGGGCTACAAAATGCAGTCTCAAACAACTTATCAGCTGAAAATCTTTCTGGGGCAATAAACATATGCCCAGAAGCCAACAGCATCCTGTTCAGCTGTAGCTCCCAACGTATTCCTTACCAACACAGACAAAGGTGTGGCATGTGGGTTGGTCCTGTGCTCTGCAAGAGCTGCTCAAAAAAATCAAAGTTGGATTAAAGTAAACACAACGTTCCAAATTCCAGTTTCACCACATTTTCACATTCTTGGCTGAGTAACTCAGTGGACACCTTTACTCACTGAGCAGGTATAATACAGTGCACAATGAAATGTGCTGCAATAAGACTGAGAATGTTATTCCTATGTAACACTCAGTAGTTAGGCTCTCAAGGTTGGCACCAGAACAAACACAAGACCCTTCTGTCTCCATGTACTAATAATGGCTGCATTTGTGCAAAATATCCTTGTGAGTCCCTTCCTTCATCTTTTCAAGTTGACAGATGTCAAGGGCAGCCAATAAATGAGAGCATTGTTTGGGGCCAGCATTTCATTTCAAAGCCCCAGACACTATGAGAGGCAAAGCCAGACATTTCCTGGGTGGATTTGAAGAGTTTCAGTATTACTGAACATAAGCCATGAAGAATCCAGACAGTCAATGTTGTTAGTAGCTGCCAGCACGTTCCCAAGGATGTAGTGATGCTCTTTGCTGGAATAATTATACCTAAATGAAAATTCTACCCAAATGTGTCTGCCAGAAAGAATTTCTTGGAATTCAGAGTCACCTTCACAGGCCTGGAGGGAGTAAAGTTTCTTGGGATGGATTTGTGCCAGCCTGCTGGGAATGCAGCTCCCCATATCCTACTGCACCATGTCTGATCCACTTCCAAGGAAGTAGCTCCATAATGCCACCATACCTGGAGTTCCCAAGCACTCCTCAATGCTTATATCAAGCTTTCCAATTTTTTCCTTGGATTTTCCCAAAGGCTCCATCCTGGTGAGGAAAGAGTGAAAGCCCCATGCAGCAATTTGCAAAATATTCACTGCACCAGCAATAAACTAACCAAAGCTTATTTTCTCTTCTCATTGTCCTCAGGTTCTGATCCCTCTCTGAGTTATCTGCAGCAAAACCAGACACCAAACAAGTCAAAGAAAAGCAGCTTTCAAAAGGTTGTGTTCTTTATGGGCTTAAACAGAAATATCATGGGAGAGAAATGCCAATTTCCTTTCGAAATTGATTACTTCCATAGTAAAGCAGGGAAAGTGAAAAACCATTTTTTAAATAAAGGTTTATTACTTCATCTGTGCCTACAAATACTTGTCATTTTCCAGAAGGTATCAAATATTTTTATATGTGAGAAAATTGCCTAGGAAAAAATACTTTCTCTGAAAGGAGAGAGAGTGGAAAAGGGAGAAAAGTGAGATCAAATTGATCTCTCAGCACTGTGAAATTGCAGCTATTCCTAAATGTGCTTAATTTTCTCTGACACACACCCAAACACACACAGAGGTAATTTGATATAACTGCTAATAATTTTTTCATTACTTTCAGTTATTATTTCAACGAATCCAGTTTCTAGGCAGCAACACACATTTACCCCAACTATCCCAATTCTTTTAACCTTCATTATAGATTGGATTGAGCACCAGCTGATTTAAAGAGAATGTTGTGAGTGGATATTTCAGGATCCACTGCAAGCACAACACCAGGGATTTATTAGTGACACTTCCATACAGAATTTGAACTTCATTGCTCTGGTCCTTTACTGCTCTTTTCCTTGCCATCTCCAAATGTCCTGGCTTGTTCTCAGTTCTTCTTTTACAGTTGTTCTATGATTGTTTTTAGTGTACAAATCTTTGTGCTATGTCTCTGAAACTCTTCTTTCTGTGGATTTCAGAGGAAAAATCAGTGCTTGGGGAAAGAAGAGCAGGAGAGGCAGGGAAAGGAATTTTCTGCCTGTGGATCAGGGAAGCCGTTAGGCGGCTCTCTGCTCTAGGTTTTTGACTACATCATAGCCAGCATCATGGTTTTAGATCTATTGCAGCCAAACTTTTTCAGTGCCTTTAACTTGTTTCCTTCTGCGGCCTACAAGGAAACTTTCCAAACAGACAATAAAAAGCTGGCTTGTTTATATTCTAATGGACATGGAAATTTTCCAGTTATCTCAGCCTTTTTCCCAACCCTGCTGGGACCAGAATTTGGCAATATTATCACGTGGGGGAAAGGAATAGTGATGAGTGTTTTGGAGGAGGTGTCAGCAGTGTCGTGTTCTCAGTGAACAGTAGGGACATCAGACACGCACACCACTGGCCTGAAGTGCTTCTTGGGAAACAGTGTGAGAGGTAAAAACTTAATCTTCATTTCTACATATTTTTCATCCATCGTTTTAAATAGTTATTTAGAGCCTGTGCTTCATTGAAAGGAGAAAATGTGGGCAATGCCAAACTGGGAAGGGGAGGTTGTTAGTGCTGCTCCTCTAGAAGACTGCACAGAGCTGCCTTTGAAACAGTGATGAACAAGTTGAGAGCTCTTGGGTAAGAATTAGGGGCCAAGCCAACAAAAGAAACCTTGTGGTTGCTGTTTCCTACAAGCTGACAGTCGAGGGGAGTCTGTTGACAAGGTGTTCATGCATTCAGCCTCTGATCCTGCTGGGAGACTTCAATCACCCTGACATCTGCTGGAAAATCAGCACAGCAATCTGAAAGCAATCCATGAGACTCTTGGAATACAATGAGGATAATTTCTTGATCCAGGTGATAGACAGTGCAAAAAGAGAGGAAGCATTTCTAGACCTGTTGCTTACCAGCGCAGATGAACTAAAAGTTTTCGTTTTGTCTATTTAGTTATTCATTTCTATTTATGTTTTTGAATGTTAGAATGTCAATATTGGCAGCAGCCTGGGCTGCAGTGATCATCTCCTGGTGGGTTTCACAAGCCTCAGGTATATGGGCCAGGTGAAGAGCGGAGTCAGGACACTGAATCTTAGAAGAGCAAACTTTCAGTTGTTTGAGAAATCAGTGGATGGGACCCCCTGGACAACTTCCCTCAGGGATAAAGGATCTGTACAGGGCTGGCCACTCTTTAAGAACCTATTTCTTACAGCAGGAGAGCTATCAATTCTTCTTTTGGAGCAGCTGTCAGAACTGTGCCAATTAAATGCCTGGAGAGGTTGGTGTGACGGGAGTTTCAGATTGAATCACCACATTGTTGCAATACATCGCAATAAATTGGACTGGGAATGTTGAATGCTCTTTTGGTTGTCTTTGCTGAAAAGCATGAAACTAAAAGTATATTTGTAAAGATCCTTTGTAAAGCTGAAGAAAGACACCCTTAGGAAGCACATGTATATAGTTATAAGGTCATGTGTCATGTTTTGAGTGATGTTTGAACATTATACTGATACTTGAACAGTTCAGAAGCTGCCACATCCACCAGCTGCTCATCTTAATACCTGTGACTTAATCACAGAGGAAAACATAACAGTACAGAAGTCAACAGTAAGTTAAAGACTGCTTTTATTAAGATAGCAAAATTCCTACAAACAGACTCAGTCACAGTAGCAGTTCCTGCTGAGCACTCAAGGTATCAAATATGAGCTACTGGCTCACATTTCACCCTGAGGACCAGTGCTCAGCTTTTGTAAATGGCATAGCCCCACTGAAATCAACAGGCAGATCTCTTATCCTGTCACCCCAAGAAGGTCAGTATTTTAAGTACTAAAAACTATAAAAATATTCATGGTTAAATAGCTTATCCTTTGTGTGCAGAAGGCAAACACATTACATCTTTGAGAGCAAATTGAGCAAAAGATAAGAGATCCCTACACAATAAAAACTAAAGGTTATGTTGATGTCTAGAGAGGTTGTGGACTCACTCCCTATCCCTGGAAGTGTTCAAGGCCGGGGTGGATGGGGTTCTGAGCAAGCTGGGATAGTGGAAGGTGTCCCTGCCCATGGCAGGAATTTGGAGCTGGATGATCCTTAAGGTCGCTTCCAACCCAAACCATTCTATGATTCTATGTTCATCAGACTAAGATTGCAAAGATAATTTACAGTTCCACTACTCACAACTAAATGGATTTTTTATATCGATATATATCAGGATCTGGTAACTCATATTTCAGCAAGGAAAAGGCAAGTCAAAGTGGTTTACTCCTTATAGAGTCATTGAATCTAAAGCAGAATGTAAATAATTACTCTGAAATGTACTGATGTATTTAATAAGTGTATATAAAACCTCTAAGATCAATCACTACAACTTTTTGCAGAATGTGGGAGTCTTTTACCCAGTAATCTTATTGCCTGACAGACACTGGACTAGGGGGAGAGAAAAGCAACTTTCACATGCTATTCTGTAACAAAAGACGAGCACCTAAGTGCTACGGCTACTAAAAGTATTCATGGCTTCATGTTAAGGACCAATTTCCTCTAAGAGTTATTTATAGTGGTGTCCATTGAGCAGGAGGAGGAAGGAGTTTGTTTATAAATTACTGGATTAGACGTGACCCTGACACAGCAGACTGTCTCTGTGTGGGAGGAGCTCCTGCAGCAAACAGAACCAAGGGGTGGTGGGACAAGTTACAAGTTCACCTTCCAAAGGTTTGGGGCAGCAGAGAAGAGCAGCCCAGGGAAGAGTCCTGCAGGGGATGTTGACTGTGTGGAAGAGATTTTTGTTGCAGTTTATCCAGCTGAACAGACTGGTTTTGTACCCAGTGGAGAGTGTGAACTGAGCCTTTGCTGCTGCACTGATGGTCTTGCAGCCAGGCTAAACCCAGGTCGAATTTATAACCCTTCAGTTGCAACTGGAGAGCTCTCACTTAGGTGGGCAGCACTGTGTGGCTCGGCTGCACTATCATTAGGGTCTAATTAAGCAGAATACACAGGTACCGATTGGCTTATCTGGAAAACCACGGGCTGCTAGCACCAAAAATAATTTCTTTTTCCTTTTCTTTTTTTTCCACTGAGTCCTTGTCGATTACAGAATGAATCAAACCTCAAAACTCGTGCTGAAGAACACCCTGAGTAGGTGAAGCCCCAGATCCATGGTGCCTTCTCCTTCCTTGGTGGTAAATGCAGTGCTGGTTCTCCAGCTTCTGTATGCTTAAGGCGTTGCACAGTTTGGTCTTCAGCGCTGTTGCAGCTCAAAGTTTCAACCTCACCCTATGTAAACAGTGAATTACAAACTGAAAAAGGGATCTCCCTGAGGGTTTGCTGATTTACTTCCTGGAATATTGATGGAAACATGCAGCCTGTCAATATTAATGGCACAAGTGATGCTAAGATGGGCACATAGTGATGTGTCACAGGGAGGAAACCAAATCTCGGAACTTGAATAGAGAACCAGAGGTCTTTGGTTTTTTCCTTTCTATTTTATCCACGGAAAACCTGCCAAAATTTACTTCAACCTGGAGCTGTTGTCACAAAGAGTTCTTTGGACACCAGGGAAGAACCAGATTGCTAAGAAAAAAAGAGGTGGAGGCTGGGAAAGGGGGTGTAGAAGCCTTTTATGTATGACATTAATTTGGAAGAGTCAGTGTTGCATAGAGCAAAGAAAGGCAGATGTTGAGTGAAGACCAACTTCAGTTCTCCGTGTGATGAGGCATGATCCCACTAGAAAAAAAGGAATAAAAACCAAATTAATCATGATTGAGACAGGTAATCAGCCACCTTCCAAAGAAAGTAAATACAGAGGAAAGAAGAGCTGAGTGGTTCCAGCTCCTAAAAGGAGCCATGAGCTGAGACTGCACCATGATGTGTAAGTGTTATGAGCCTGACAAGATCCTTTATGCTACAGCTCCTTTGCACAACTCCAGAATTCCCATTACTCCAAGGTATTGCAAACATGACCACTCAGGAGAGCAGAATGATAGAGGTAAGACAAGCCACTCCTCTCTCTGTGGAGAGACTCAGAGATTTCAGGTGTAGGTTTTAATTTCATGAACCTCAACACGCCCTTTATGCTCTGTTATGGCTCCATGGTGGGACTTGTGTCCGTGATGGAACTACAGCTGCTGGAATTGTACCAAGGACTCCTGGGTACCTTCCCTTGGGACTCCTGACAGATCCAGGCTTTGGGAAGCCACCAGACCATCACCCTCGGTGCAGCCATCTCCCAGGAGCTGCCCAGAGATGGAAACAGAGGGTGGTCTGTGGGGTGCGAGACAGGGAAATAGAGCTAAATGTGACTATTCAGGACTAACAAGCAGGAAGCTGGGATAGTCCTCCCTGCCCCTTCCCTGTGGTGTGTATTAAACATTTCTGTGCTCAGTGAATCAAACTAAATTATCTGCAAGGGCCATCATGAAGGGTCCAGTGCGTTCACTGTGGCCATGGCAGCTGCATTGTCATGGGTGAGGCCTCCATCAGGGAAGGGGTTCCTGACTAACTCTGGCAAAAATGTCAAATGAAGCCGTTTCCAGGAACAGAATTCGACCCACAGCAAACATCCTTGAGCTGTGAAGTAGTGATAGGTGTTCCTTTTCAGCCTGCCAGCTTTCTCACTCCTCTCTCCTCCTCTTAAAGAGACAAGCATGCAAATGATGGGGAGCTGCTAGAACATACTAATTTTACAGGAAAAGTGCTGAATCCTATGGCATCCTGGAAAAGTGTGAAATTCCCAAGTTGCAGAGGCAGAGCATGTGGCAGTGGTTAAGTCTCCTCAGAGCTGTCTTTTCAGGCTCTGCAGGCACTCATAAGCACTACCTATACACACCATCAACATTTCAAGCTTTATATGTTTAACATCCCACTCCATTCTCAAAAAAATCTCAAAAAATAATAATTATACCCAAGATTTTGCAGAAAGGGATAACTTCTGAAGAAAATTTATAAAGAGGGTGATAAAGTTTCTCTCCTTTATTATACTAATCAATTTATTATACTAATCCTTCATATCATACTAATATAATTTTTGTGTGTGTGTGGAAATGCTTATTGGTGTTTTCTAAAGTGATGTGTCATTTACTCCGGCTGACATCAAAGCTATGAATGAAGATGAAGGACACAATGCTGTTTGCCTCCTCTCTAGTCTGCAGCATTTGAAAACAGGGAAGAACAGTAGGAATTTTTCTTACTTACATGGTCTTTACCCACAGCAGAAAGGATAGCAGGTTCAAATACCCTCAAATAAAGGACGATCATCCACGAGTATTTCACCATTTCAGGAAGAGATAAACAGCTGAAAAGTGCAACTGATCACAGTTCAGTACTTACATGTGGTAGCCTGGGAATCACTAATCATAGAACACTTGGTAGCTGAAGTTGTCAGACTTGATCCTGAAGTTGTACCTCCCTGTCTTCCGCTGGTACAGGAAAATGAGAAGGATCACAACTCCCAGCACAAAACCAAACACAGCCAGGGCTATGAGGATGATGCATCCAATTCCCAGCCCAGCCTCCTTCTCTCTCTTCATATCAGATGCTGAAGAAAAGCAACCAAACAAAATCAAGCGGTGAGAGAAAACAGCTTTTAAATTCCTAAATCTTTTACTAGGGAGAGAAATAAGCCTTGCCTCCAAATTAGGCAACATGCCAGTACAGAGCTGTGCTACAGAAGTGTATCAGCCTTTTGGGGAGGGTGATTCTCATGGAAAGGGTGTGAGGACAGTCCGTGTTCCCTTCTTACATACAAGTGCAGAGTTCCCTGCAGAGCGTGATTTTCAGCTCAAGTAAGAATTAAAGAATTATCACTGGTGACTTTTTGAAATGCTGCCTTACTTTCAGAAGGACCTCAGAGGTGAAGCATTGTCCTATCTTAATCCTGCCCCCATTCTTCTGTGATTATAAAAACTACTTGATTTGCTTTTATCACATACATAAGTCTTCTGCAAACACGGAGTATTTAGGGAAGGATTCTCTGTGTGAGCTGGGTTTTTAAGCTCCCAGTTGAGCCAGCAGAGATTTGGCTGGGATGGGCAGTGGAGTCACACTGGCTTGGTCACCATGGGCTCAGTGCTGCACCCAAGCACAGTCATGCAGAGCCAGCTGAGCAGCCCAAGGTTGTCCACAATATCTGCACAAAAATGGTAGACAGGGCACAGGACCTGCAGGAGACCTGTGCTCCGCTGGAATAGCACCCAGACACTGAGGAGAAGGAAAGAATGGGGCACCATGGGCAGAAAATGCCCCTGGGTGGGCAAGAGTCAGGTCCCACGTTGCCAGTTGCCTCCCAAGGCACCCCTGACCACAGGCAGAATGTGTTCTCCTGGTTCCCTTTTAGCCACTTCCATATATTTGCCCAAATCTGGTAGCAGAAACCCCTCTGCCTTTAACATTATGCTTCTCTTCATTTTTGCACATTCTTATAATTGCTTCTGGCAGAGGCTTGATGCACCTACAAAAACCATGCACTTGTTTGCTCACATTTTCAGGACAGCACTTGTTTTGCCAGGCACTTGTGTGCTACCTGAGGCACACAGAGGAAAATTCCACTGCACACATGCCTGCCATTAGAGACACGATTTTTGGCCAAAGGGCACTGCTGGCAGCCACAGAGGTCTGTAAGGGCAGTGTCCAAGCTAAATAACACCCCAGGGCATCATTCCAAGACAGGCCAAAGCAGCACTGTGTAGTATGTTTAGTCTTATTTCTGAATTTCAGCATAAAACAAAGCAATAAAGGAGAACATGCAGAGTGGAGATGGCAGCCTGTGGCCAGACACAGGCAGAACAGGCCCTCCTGAGGACATGGAGCAGTGGCCTTTGCTATCACATGTGGCCAAGTGTTGGCAGAGCAGGTAAAGCTTTTTCATGTTTCACTGCAGCAGTTACACCTGTTTTACCCATCACAATTCATGTTGTCCCCTTCAACACAGAGTTGTAGATCATTCAAAATGTGGTGTGCGTATCCAAATTGGAATCAGGAGACAGCATCCAGTAGTGCTGCCTTTGCCTAGAAATCAATTTAGCATAACCCAAATAAAGCTCTCCTCACCAGAGGTCCTCTGGGGGAATGGTCATTTTTCAAAATTACAAATGCATTGGGGCATCCAGCAAAAATGTGAGTGAGAGCTACTTGCTGCAAGAGCTAAACAAAGAAAGCTGCATTAATTGTTAAGATTTTACAAAAAGAACCAATTCAGAAATGAGCACTGAAGACCTATTTGAACAGACCATGTCGTGGAAGAAAAATCCTGAGTCAGTTCTTGCGTCCAAAAGAACATTATGAACTGTCTATTCACAGTATCCACGTGTTAAAACTCTGATATTGGTGTGCCAAAATGCTCTCAGTGAGTGTTTTATGTTAACAAGTTATGAATGCAAATGGTTGGAGGAGGCCAAATGACTGGAAATATGAGAGCCCACAGGTGCCCTTGAAAGCATCACTCAGGTTAAATGCAGAAAAGGCAGGTGAATAACAAATTAGAGCTTGCTTGTCCATAGTGCTGGTGCTTGCTCTCTATTGACCTGTGCTGCTCCAGATGAACCAAAGGTACTGAGCATCAGCTGTGCTCTGCCTCTTCCCCTCACCACAATAATGAAGTCAATGCCAGGGAGCCAAAGGAAACACAACAATAAAATCTCCTATGTCCTCTGATTTGGGACTTCAGAGCCCAACATAATTGCAGGCTAACAACAGTGTAAACACTTGGAAAACTGATTGCAATCTGAAAGATCCAAGCTGCTTTCACACTTTACAATTGAAATAATTGTTTGATTTTTGTGGTTGTTGCACTTGCTGCCCTGTGCAAACAGCTGTGCAAAGCACTTTATCTTCCTTTCCACATTCCCTTGACAACCTGACAGTCCCTGCTCCGAGGAGGACACGTGCTTCTCCACGCTGCCACGTGGCTCCAGCAGGAATTCCTGCTCCTCAGGAATAGAGAGGGGCACAAACCCCTTGTACCACAGGCCTTCAGGCTCCTTTGCCAGTGAAAAATAATCTTGGCGCGATAGTTATGCTGTGCCCTCTTTGCGTGAGCATCACTGAGCGCTCACCTGCTGACTGCCGCAGGGGTCCCCAGGATGTCCTGTGCAGGGCGATGGTTTCTCCAGCCTTCAGGAGTCGAGCCATGGCACGGCACCTCTGCAACGATCAAATTCAAAATCCAACAAGTCACGGGGCTCGCTAATTAAAAACACAAAGCCTTCTGACGGGCTTGTGAGAGGCCGGTGCTGTTCTCACCCTCGGGCTTTTGTTCCTTAGTTTACGCTGTGTTAAACTGAAATTAGCACCGAAAGGAAGTCCAGAAGAAACGGCATCAGGGTAAAATCAGTATGAAATCTGTAATTAGTCACACTGGAACACACTGCTGTGAACAGACATTTCACACAGACAATCTTTTCATTAGCTTTGTTTTAGAGAAACCTTATGGGAGAATAATTTACCACTGACGCCAGAGGTTTGCAAGCGTTTTTGTTTGGATGTTTCTGCTGCCCACGGCAGGCACAGCAGACACTGCAACCAGCACCAGCAAAAGCAGCAGCAGATTTCACTCCCTGCCAAGCCGTGTGTCATTCTGAAGCTACACACAACTTCAGTGACATGTGAACATCTGGGAAACACAAGCCTGGAAGCTCTGTCCTTGGAATGTTGGGGACCAGCTGCTTTAGCTCTGTGTGAGCAGCACCTGCACAATTCACAGCACAGGTATTTCCTGCACACTTCCTTTTTTGTTTGCTACCTTTTTGTTTTAAGTTGCAGCCTAAAGGTCTCTGATGAGAACCAGAACTCACTGGGGTTATTTGAAATATCCTCTGTTCTTGCTCCAATCTTCCTAGATCTTTGGATCTTCTGCAGCTCCCCCTCCCTTCTCTGTAAAAGCCTTTGGTCATCCACTGTAGATGTGCCTGGTACTTGTCTTTCCCACATCACAGATTAGCCTCAATCTAAGATACTGAATTTTCATAGGGGTAAATTTTGCATAGGAGAAAGAACAATGTATCATATACATATATATGAATATAAATATATATTCCTCCTCACCTGTGCTGGGGGTTGCTGAAACACTGATTTTTAACCTGCATATTCATACAGCTGCAGAAACTGAAGCCATCTTACCATTGTAAATCATGTTTCCTGTCCCTACTTTTTTTTTTTTAACCTGGAGGAAGATTTATACTTTGAGAAAGGAAACAAGTATCTTCTGGTGGCCATTTTTAATCTTTTAGGAAGAGATCGTTTGCTTTATAATTGGTTTAAACTGTGTTATTTGGAGCTGGAGGAAAGTGTTAAACAATGGGGCAACACCAAAGTGCTAATGGAAACATCCTTGATAGAAAAAGAGCCAGGAAGGCTGGCAGAGGAAGAGGAGAATTCCCCAGTGTCTGCTATTAAGAAAAAAAAATCAGTAAAATATATTTTTTCTTATTTCTATGGTAGGAACTCATTTTTAGATAAAGCTGTGTGTTGCTCACTTGGAAGCAAAAGAAACAAAGCAATGCTTTGTAGCACAATCAGAAACTGCAGTTCTTATCAGAACATGGCTTGGTTTATTGCTTTAAAAAGCCATAATAAACTCTTATAGAGTCACAGCCCTAGAAACTTAGTGCTACTGAGCTTCCTTTCCTGGCACCTAAACTCCTAGTTGAAGAAGCCAATCTGTAAGGGAAAAGAAAGAAAGGACAGAAAAACATTCTGGATCAATTTACTCAAACTTTCCTGCTGACGCTGCCACTATGGGTGCTCCTATTTTGTGACACATCCATCTGAGCTGATAATTTCTGAACAGCCTGATTTCATTGCCTTGTAGACATCCCTATGCAGTGGTGAAAGTCCAGTTCTCAGGCTGCCCAACTCTGTGCAAGCTCCATGCTTTTATCCAGGAGGATGAGGAATGGGAAGAAAGGCTGACAGTTCCATATGGTTGTGGTCCTTCCCCATTCCTCTCTGCTCTCAGCAGAGAAGGAAGGAAACCCCAAAAGGCATTTTAAACCCTGTTTGGAAACATTACTCCTTCCATTCCGTTGCATATGGCACTGAGAAAAATAAATTTTGGGGGCGAAAAATATCAGAGCAAAACACTTACGGTCCTGCAGGTGCTTCCTGCGGTCTCCATACAGATACGGATTCTGCAGTGTAAGTAAACCACGGAATTGTTGACAAAGGAAAAGATTTTCATCTTAAACTGCGCTTTGCTCGAATTCCCGTTTTCCAGCAGCGTGGTGTACGTATTTGGGATGGGGCAGCTGAAAAGGAAGAGAAAAAACACACATAGCAGCTAAGGCTAGAGAGGGCAGGTTGTGGTGACAGCACAGAACTTGGGTTCTAAGGCTTTTCTTCCTTTAGGAAGTCACAGCCAGACCCTTCATGAAGCAGCTCTGGCAGTGCAGTGGTGATAAGGGGCTGTTTGCTGCTTTATACTCCCAGGAACCGAGTAGAACAGGAGATTTGAAAAGTGGTTGGAGAGGTGCAGAAGAAGGGAAAGAGTAACGGAAAGAAGGATTTAAACTTGGCTCCAACAAACACAAAGTGAAAGATCACATTAAAAGGAATAGGCTTTGTTACTGAGCAAAAAGGATTATCCTGTATTTTAAGGTGGCAAGTGAGCACAAGGAATATGACATTGGGCTGAGATCAGGGATGCAGACAGGAACAAACCTCCTCTTTTACCAGAGGCTGCTTTAATTTCATGTGTGAGGAATCAAATAACCTATTTCTTCCTCATCAAGAGGCACATAAGCTCTTGGTAAAGCTGAAGCCACAGAGGAATCTCTGAACCACAGAAAAGGAGATAAAGCACCCATTTTTCAACTGCTCTTTCACTACTGACAGCCAAAATCACCTTCAAGTGATTTCTTCAGGTCAAAAGTACAATTCCTTGACAAAACTGCAGGGAAGACAACCAGATTCACACAACTACCACATGGCCCTTTGAAATCCCTTTTCATACCTACATTTCTTGTTCAAAGAAGGTGTGACCAGTCCAGATGGAAAGGGACTGTGCATATCAATGATGGTAACACACGTAAAAGGCATTCAAAATATGACACATTATTAGGCAGCACCACTGGAAGACCTAAGGTATTTGAAAATGGCATTGCTGTACCTGTTGCTGATAAAGATAAACGAGAGGGGATCCACTGCATTATTAGTTGGAGTTGCCCAGCAGTCAGTGAGAACCACCTTGAGGTTGTTGTCTGCCCTCTGCATCCCCACTTCGATCAGCACGTCCTCACTGGCAGAGACACTGAAATTTTTGGGGATTGGGGAGTTTCCAATAAACAACTGCATTTCTGTTCTGAAGTGTCCAGATCCATGCAAGTCTTCGAAGATGGTGTAAAGTCTGAAAAATCAATGAGCCTCTTTCAAAGACCACAGATTTGACTGTGTGTTTCTGCAAGTCATAAATCAGTGCCTGTTTCTCCACACATTTAAATAGTGAGGGGTTATCTGCAGCCCAGGATGTCAGGACACTGTCCAAAAGGAGAGGGGAGAATGCATCAAGTTTTCAGTTGGGAAGGTAGAGAGCATGGAAACACAAGTGGGAAAATCCAAAGGGTGGAATGTCTCAGCAATTCAAATAGGGCAGAGAGAAATACTTGAGTGGAGCAGAAGGGGAACAAGGCTATGAGCTCTCTGAAAGTCCAAAATAAGGACAGTAAAAGCTTAGTGGAGTGGAGAAGAGCCAAAAAAAAACAAGAAGGGGCAAACCTGAACAGAAAGAGAACGGCATGAGAAAATTACGGAGCTCAGAGAAAAGCAGCCTGACAAAGACTTTGCTGGGGAATAGAAAGGAAAATACAATGTCTGGAGAGGGCTAGGAAACAGAAACTTGATTTGGTGCCAGTAATTTAAGCATGAGGATAGGCAAGAGACAGGAGGTGAACCTGTATGAAGGGAGGACACGCCTATGAGAGCAAAGCTTGTGCTGCCACATTTTCTGTGAGCATGGGCTTGATTTTCTGTGAAGTGTGGGTTTGATTCCATCTTACTTGAAGATGGGGCCTTCCATAAAAAAAAAAGTATTTCCATTACGTGTATCTCCTGGTTTTCCACGTTAACAAAATCAGGATTTGTTGAGGGTTAAAAATTGCCATTCTCAGAACCCACAGAGCAGTCTGCAGGCCCACATCAAGTGACAAGATACATGACAGATATGTTCCAAAAGCAGGAAAATGCTGCTATTTTTACCTGGGTTTGCCCAGAAATGCAATGAGAAGTCAGGAATTCTGACTCCTGAATCAGCGGTTCCCAAAGCATTATTTTCATCTGTGGTTTAGCCAGGTAAAGGCCAAACTTCATGGATCTCCTGGCATATTAGCTGGAACAGGAGAAAAGCACACAGCAGGGATCTCCTGACACAGGACTCCCAGGATAGCAGACTACTCCAAGTATTTTCACTGGATACAGCTGCAGTCCCTGGGGATTTTTCCAGTGCAGCAGCACTCAGGCTCACAGCAGCATTTCAGAGCAGAGAGGGTTGTTACTCACCCTCCTGCAGTGTACCCAGAGGAAGTCAAGACATCATTTTGGAACACACAGCGAATGGGACTGGCAATGTTCAAGTGGTGGATTATTCCCTGAGCAGAAACATCATTCCTTAGGGTGGTTTTCACTATGGTGGTAGTCATGTTCTGCAACACAGGGAGAGCAAAGCACAACTTGTGAACATCAGTGTTTCCAGGGGTGTAGCAGAGCTTTCCAGCTTCCAGTGCTTGGGTATTCCCCATTCTCCTGATGGCAAAAATCAAACAGGTTAAACCTCCAGTATCTTTGTTGCTGTACAGTGAGACAATGAAAATCCACCAATCTTCCTCCTTTTCCTTCTTATCATATCATAGAATCACAGAATCACAGAACAGCTTGGGTTGGAAGGGACCTTGGAAATAATCCAATTCCAACGCCCCTGCCATGGGCTAGGACACCTCCCACTAGACCAGGTTGCTCAGAGCCCCATGCAACCTGGCCTTGAACACTTCTAGGGATGGAGCAATGATCATTCCTTAGCAATGATCATTCCTCCAGAAGGGAATTCTCGTGCTTTGTCATGGTCTGAGCATAGTCGTTGGTTTGGGATCCAAAGAGAGTTATCATTCTTTGTCCCCACTACTGGTAGCAATTGAAGAATTTGTCAAAATGAGAAGATGAAATTGCTTTTAAGAAAAGACAGCTGCAAAGGGAACCTAGAAGAGGCATGGGAAGTGACTCTCAGTTTGGAGAGGCCCTTGAGTTTTGCTGCCTGACCTCGAAGATTTCCCTTCTCTTCCGTGCTTCTCATGGCACACTGAGGTAACTTTCCATCACAGGAAGGGGTTTTCTTTCTCTGAAGGATTTTCAACAACCAATAAGGGCCTAGCTAAGGGCCTGCCACTGCCCCTCCCCTCCTGAAAGAGAAAAAAAGTGCTCCAGAGCTTCCTGCCATTCCCTGGCTCAGAGGACTTACAGTCTCAACTCGGGTGCCGCAGTCGCTCCAGCCCGCCTGCAGCACAACGTGGGTGCCATTGCTGGAGCTCACATTGCAGCCAGGCTCCCCCAGGAACAGGGAACTCTCTGGGATGGTCTCCTGCTGTAAAAAGCTCTTCTGGATGGCAAGGACGATCCTCTCGATTTCACAAAACACACTCACTGCGTCTTTAATGGAAACCTCTTGGGCGGGTTTGACAAAGGGAACTGGAGATGCTCGAGGAGAAACTTCAGGAGCTGCCATGGGATCTGTGGTGAGAGGAGGCAGCACCGTGCTGGAGAACGTGGTGTCCTCCAGAGCTTTGTGACCAGCAGGAGAGAAGTCTAGTGAAGCAGAGGAAGAAGCATGAGTTGAAGTTTGCAAAGATGTCACAGGTTTCTCGTCCATCACTGTTGCCTTCTGGCTGATGGGAAATGCTGAAGAGCGACAAAAATAAAGGCACCGTTGTAATTTACAAGTTCAGATTGGTTTCATAAGGCAAAAGCAAACTCTTAGGAGGAAGCTCACAGTTACTGGCAGGAAACTTGCTTCTTTTGTTTTTTTAACCTCCTCTGCTTACTGCCAAAGCTGGGGCTTTTTTCAGAAAGGAGCCCGAGGGACACACAAAGTGCCCAGCGGTGCAGCCGAAGTGCTTTATTTCCTGACAGCTGCAGTAATTAGCGTGTAGCACATGTACATGCTGGTTTTGGAAGATCAGTGCTCACATGATATCCCCCACTGCAAGCTGCTCAACAAGTTTTTGAGTGACACTGTAGGAGACCGCGCAGTTCCGGCTGGAGGTATAAATAGGAGCAGAGTTTGATAAAAAAACTGGCCTCGTTTGGGATCAGTTGGTACCCAAAAGATGTGACCTTTGGAAAACCCATTTTGGGGGAAGTGTGGGACAAACCTCCCGTAGCAGCCTCACGTTGCGCATGTGTCTCCTGAGGGAGATGAACAAATGTGTCAGGAGCAATTTTTAATTGTTTCAGGAAGAAAGCAAGTGGGGGAAAAAGGGAAGCACAGGTTGAGACTAACGTGTGTGTCAAACATCCCACATCCAGCACGGGTCTGGGGTTACCCCATTGCTCTTTGCTGGTAGAAACATCCTGAATATTCATCCACCTTTGACTTAGAGACAATCAGGATAATAAACTCCATTTGCAGGGAAGCACAAAGGATGTGTCTCATCACACAAAACTTCTCTTAAATGATTTTAGTGGCTTGAACATACAAATACCATAAAAAACCAGCAATATATAAAATCTGTACACATATATATATCCTCCTGGAACCCCCCAGTTTCCAGATATGCCCCAAATGAAAAACTCGTTGATTTGCGCAATAGAGGAAGAAAAATAAAAGTCTGAGCTCTCTCAGAGCTGGATTTGCCAAAAGCCTATTATCACATTAATATCTTACTTAAACAAAGGTGAACAAAGGTTGGTATCCATTGACAAATCGTTGTGACTTCAGTAAAAATGCTCCTTATCACTGTGGTTACAAAACCAAATATAAACTGAAGAAGCCCAAGAGAATTCAGGAGCTTAAAGACCCATCATACGTCAGCCGACAAACGGCCTGAGGAGAGAGAGACAAGCCACATGAATCAACTCACACAAAAAGGTGCTTTGTGATACCAGCATTTCCTCCCAGCTGCCATACAGAGGTCAAGCCACCCACCAAGTACTTTCTGTTACCTTCTCTGTTATCTCTCCTGTCCCCTCTGCTACTGCTAATGAAAATAACTCACAATCTTGACAATCCCATCTCATTTTTGCGGCAAATATGAGAAACAGAGCTGCTAAAAGAACCTTACAAGCCCAGCATTAAATATTAATATAGTACATTCTCACTCCCAAAGTGATCAACAGCCCAAGGGGATGCTTCTAAGCCCGGAGGCTTCCTCAGTTTTCCCCCCATTTCACACTCCTGAGGAGATGCTTGGCAAATGCCCAGCATGAGTGAAGCAGGAGGGTTGTGTGATTGGTCCAGGTTGCAGTCTTGTTGTTTTCTTAATTTTTACCTGGTCAAAATTTTCATTTTTGAGAGGAAAAAGACGCTTTTACTTCTCTTCCTCTTCCCAAAGTCTAAAAACCAGAGCAAACTAGACCATAGGTGGGACTCAGAAAGCAGCACCAACCACCTGCTCTATGGGGACCTGTCCCTGTAACAAACCCATTGTTTTAGCTCAGGTTTGAGGGCAGCAGGCACTCTACAAAGATCTACCACAAGATAGCTGTGATCCTACTATTTACCAGGATATGGAACTTTCCAGATTTACTGCTATAACAGGCAAAAAAGATGCACAGGGCAGAGCATAAACATATTTCTGAAGTAATTTTGCATGAGATTCTAATTGACAGCTTATAACAATATTCTTTGGACAAATGCATCGTATCAGGGATATAATACTTGGTATTTTCTTCAGAGATGACTTGTGAAACAGAATTCACCAGCTTTGAGCCAGGAGGTTCTTGTTACTTACTTAAATAACATATAAAGGACAAGAAGTTGTATTTCAGCCATCGTGCTGATCTTGGCAAAGTGTGGACTCCCAACCCACAGGTGTGTGAGGAAAACAACTACTCCCAGTGCAGAGGAATTCACATGGTCATTTATTTCTTGGGATTTCTACCTCATGGAAAAATTATGAGTGCAAAGCAGAGGGTAATGTGTTTTTAAATTATTTTAAACAGTGCTAGTTATGGCTGTGTTTAGGGACCCATTTCCACTGGTAGCTTATAAACCCCTCAAGTCATGACCACTCTTTCTAACACACTTTTATCTTTTTCTCTGTAAAATTGATTCTAGATATGGGCAAAAAGACCAGTTGGTTTTGTCCTTTTGCATCAGTGGTACCTCACTTCCTACGTCATCTATGGGTGCTCCCTGAAAAACCTGATTGGATGGATAAGCAGATAAGGAGAGATAAGGAGAGAGAAAGGCTTTTCATCCATTTTACAGCTACTTTCACTTCAAAAGCTACAGATTAATAACAGCCTTTATCATTTTTCTAGCTCTGAAGAACCCTTGGAGCACAAGCTGCTCCTTACCGTGGATGGAGAGGCTGCTCCTGTCAATGGTGAAGCAGGAGCTGTGCCCCAAGGCATCCCGAAAAGTAGTGATAACTTGCTGGATGTCCACATCTTCTGCCACCAGCAAGTGGAAACTCAGCACTGTGCTCCCATTAGAAACCCTCGTTATCAGCAGTTTCATCAGACCAGCGTCCATCTGCTGAAGCACCTCGAGGGGCAGAGATTTATGCACCTGGAATAAAAACAAAATGTATTTGGAGATGGACAGATGGAGGAATTACATTTCAGGCTGGGTACACTGCCCAGAAGGGAGTGTTGTGCTCCATGCTCTGGAGGGAGGCAGCAGAAAATTGACCTTTTGCTTTATAACATTTTCATTCCACAGCAGCTGAAGGATGTGGTACATATTTAACCATGAATATTAAACAAGCCAAGCAATTGAGATAGCTCATCTGTCATCTGGCACAGGACCTTGCCTCTGGTAACAGAAAGGGAGGGAGGAGACTGCAGGGAAGCTCCCATGTTCTGCCTTTCAAAATGCCTCCAGGGAGAGAGGGCAATCCAACATGAGGAATTGCTGGTGGAAGTGAAGATGCTCCTGACACTCCACACTGCCTCAGAGGCATCCCTGAGCCCAGGAATGTTACAACTTAGAGCAGACCACCCTCACTGCTGATTTCTGACCAGAGCCAAGCAAAAATCACCTCTTTTTAAATGCCCAGAGCAGGCTAAAGAAAACAGAAAGGTGTTTCTTTTCATCAGCACTGCCACACAGTTCAACAGGCTGTTCTGAGCTACCAAAATTAAAATTGCACTTTGAAACTGCCAGCAATAGGAGACTGTCCACAGTAAGACAGGAGCTCCCATGAAAGAGAAATCCCACACCACCCTCCTGAACCTGGGATACACACAGCAGCCACTAATGTCAGTGCAGGACACAGAGAGATGGAAACAGCCACAGAAACGCCCACGTTTTTGTGATTTCTCAGCACACTTGGTTTTTAGGTTTGTCCTCCAGTGGCTGGAGGCTCCCAGGAGATGCCAGCAGAGAGGAAGGCACAGACAGCAGGACACAAGGGCCACACTTGGCCCAGGGGAGCACTGGCACTGCTGCCCTGCCAGGAGAGTCACCCCTCTCCGCCACACCTCACTTTGCTGTAGGTTCTCTCCTTAGAGAACATCACTCACTCCCTTCCCTACCTCAAATTTCCAGGGAATTAAGGGAGCAGAGGGGGCTACACTGTGGCCACCTCCAACCACTTCTTCCCCTGCATGACTTCTGCAGGAAATATCTGGAGCAGCAGGGCTGGATTTCAGCCACGAGTTTAAGGCAGAGCTTATTTCAGTGGTGTAATGCTCAGGGGTGCCAGCAGTGACTCCCACCAGGAAGAGCCCAGGGAAAAGAAAAGCACTGGGAGCCATGAGGAGGAGCAGCCTTGTTTCTCCTGCACCCACGCACAGAGCTGGTGCATTTAGTGCTGGATTCTCACAGCTCTCAGTGCCCTGCCTGCTGTGCATTACCCAGCCCTGACTTCCCCACTGTCTGTTACCCAGCCCTGAGAATATCCCAGGATTTGCAGGCATCCTGCAGCCCTTTCCTGAGCCCTTTCCTGAGCCATCAGAGCTGATGTGTTTCTCGTGCTGGGTGCCAAGGTAACATGGCATGGAGCAAGCCCCCTGCACCTGGAAATAGCTCCCACGTGCCTGCAAGTCCCACACAGCAAACCCTGGAGTGCCCCATGGAGCACCCAGGAAGAGCTGGGAGGATGGAAACAGCTAATTCCCTTCAAAAGCCTGGACAGACCATAGGTTGCCCTTGTCAGACCCAAAATCTCTCATTTCACCAAGCCAGGGCCTCTTGGTCTCCTTCAACTCTCCTCCTGCTGTTTCACAAGCAGGTACTGAAAAGTTGGAGGTCAGATCTAAGTTTTCAGCTTTCATAGTTCTTGTCTGAATTTTTCAACATTAAACACAGACACCTGTGACATCCTCTTAGCCCATCCTGATTTCATCCTCTTTCCTTGTCTATCCTGAAAATTTTATTTTATCAGTCCTTCTCTTTCACAGAATCCCAGAATCACTGAGGTTGGAAAAGACCTCCAAGGCCATCAAGTCCAACCTGTGACCAATCCCCACCTTGTCTCCCAGCCCAGAGCACTGAGTGCCACGTCCAGGCATTCCTTGGACACCTCCAGGGATGGGGACTCCAGACCTCCCAGGGCAGCCCCTTCCAATGCCTGACCACCCTTTCCATGAAGAAATTCCTCCTGATCCCCAACCTGAGCCTCCCCTGGAACAGCTTGAGGATGTTTCCTCTTGTTTCCCTGGGAGCAGAGCCTGACCCTCACCTGGTTATAGTTTTTGTTTGTTTATTTGTTTGTTTTATCCTGTCCTTATGCCTATTTTCCCTCCCAAAGCAGGACTCAGAGACTGCAAAGTGTCAGGGCACACTCACCGTACTCGTATTTAGCCACTAGGTGACACTACAAAACCCTTTATCCCAAAGTCTCCAGGATTTCCCAACAGGTACCACACCCTGGGTTATCAAAATAATGCTCGATGAAGCAAGGCTGGGAAAAAAAAAAGGTTAAAAAAGTGAACTTTTTTGGAAAGAAATATTCAATATATAACACCCTTGAGTATGGGGTTTTCTTACAAGAGAAATTATTTTCGGGTCCGTCATTGTAGCTATAATTTCTGCAGCACACAAAGGAAACCCGAGCAAGGGCTGAGGTGGAAAAATCAGAATGCCAGAAGAGCCACAGAAAAGGGAGAGAACACGAGCAAAATTAACACCAAATCCCTGTCTCAGGCAAGAAGAACAAGAGGCAGGTAAAGTCCAGTTTCAGGGCCAGGTGCAAACCTCACTAAAACCAACATGCCAGGATGGAAAAGGCCGATAGTATTTTGAGGAAAAGGGAAGAGGCAGACCCAGGCAGCCAGGCTGACCCCACAGGTGGCTGAGGCATGTTTGGTGGGTTCTCTGGGACCACCCATCCATAGGCCAGGGAAAATGTCAGCAGCACGTTGGGGCTTTTGTGGGTACCCACACAGGAGCTTGTGTGGCTGGCAGAGCAGGGAATGCACTGGCAGTTGGAAACTGGGAATAAGTAAGTAAAAGGTACATTAATTTGAAAAGAATACTGTATAAAGCCTGTTTTTTCACTCAGAGATTAAAAAACCCCACTGTCTGTGCTTTGGCTGCATCTTCAGGGAGAAGGTCCTGCAACACACATCTGCCCAGCCACCATCACCAGCAGCTTCCAGCATGTGGATGTGGGTAAACTCAAATCAACAAAAGGGGTGAAATTACAATGGAATAGTGAAATTTCCTTAATCCCTGTACCAATACTCACTCCACATTCAGATGGCTTTAAGGGCAATCATTTTAAGTGCCTTCAGCTACACAAACAAAGGCATTGTGCCTTCCAAATGAGGGGGTCACCTTCATAAGGCATTATCATTTATTAGTTTCACACCTTTTATCACTCAGCTAAGTTTAAGACACCCAAATTCAAAACAAGCTTTCCACTTGGGAATTTATTGCACCTCAGTGGATGTATTTTCAATTCGAACCCTTTGTTTTCCTCATTCATTTTCTTGAGGACAAGCCATGGCATTCTTCTTGGGCTTTTGTAAATCACAAGATGAAAAAAATCTCAAGACTTAAATACTCTTTTACCCTTAGCTATGTTGTTTTTCAGTTGCATTGCAAGGAGGATGGTGGAACCGGGCTGGACAATGACAGTGCAAGTTGTCAGACCCAATTTTTACCTCCTTCTCATCTACACATTATTTAAAGGATGATATTTCCATTTGCTGTGCTGCCAGTTTAACCACATGGCACTTAAGTGCTGGGGCTAAAGAACATTATACACATTAGGATTTATAAATCCTCTAAATTGTAGATGGTGACTCCAAAGAAGTTTAAAAAAAAGTCTCTGGTAAAGTGTATTTAACTGGAACCTGAGAGTGCTTTTAAAGCTCATAAAACTTTCCTCATTTACTTTAAAGGATCCATTTCTGGCACTCATAACCCGAAAAGAAAATATGCAGATCTTTCTGGTCTCCTAAACTTCATTTCCTTTGGCATCTAGAAATGCAACATTTGTAATTTTATTTTGCCATATACAGCAGCTGTGCAATTATACCCCATAGAGTGGCTCAGAGGTGGAAGGAATCAACACTAACACATCTCTCCAGCTCATCCACAAAACCAGAGTGCTGGAAAAAGGAGTTAGTTCCTTATAATCACAAGTGATCGTTTTTTGCCTGAAAATTTAAGAACCAGGTAAAACTGACACAAAACTTAATTTTGTTCCTTTAAGCAATCATTTTACAATTTAATTTCCAAATTTAATTTCCACAGGTATTTGTACCTGTGATTTTTCTGCATTAAGGGATCTGACTGAATGAAGAAAATACATTAATTTTAGTCCATTTCAATACTGGGCTGTTCTGATATAGCCTCGGGCAGAGCGTGGTGCTGAATGAGAGCGAGGTCAGTGGAGAATTGCTCCCTTTTCACTTTGCTAATCACGTCACTCTGGTTCTGTCACAGCTTTCCTGATGTGACAGCTCGGGGCCAAAACAGCTCCAGGAAAGCTGTGCCCTGTTAACACACCCAGAAAGGTGCAAACCAGTGGGAAACTGATTGGATGTCCAAGAAGGCATCGTGCATGGATAAATGGATCACACTTTTCCCTCCTTCCAGGTGTCTCTGGCCCCATGCTGGCCTGGCCTGTGTCCCTGTGGACAGCTGTGTCCCAGTGACACTTCGTGGCTCTGCATTGCAGGATTTGAAAATCCACACAATTGCCAGTGCTGGATTTATCACCACTGTTATCAAGGTTTCTAAAAACACAGTGAAGGGGAGATAAGGAAGGCAATAAAGCAGCCCAGCATAACCAGAGGTTTTCCTGGTTTGAGTGAGCACCAGGAGGAACAAATTTCTGATAAATTCACTACAAAATTAGATACTGTCACAGGCAATGCCTGAGAATCCTGAGAGGGTTAAAGGCACAGCAGATACCACGTTGTGCTTTGATATCCTGCACTCTAATTAGAAGTGAGGGCAGAGGTGACTTGTCGAGAAACCACTCCCTTTCCAGATATGGGGCTACAAAAACAAGGATGATTATAAGTACTGTCAGCCTTGAGGTGCTGCTACAAAGGGTAATAACAATCATAGGAATCATTAATATAGTGCTGTTCAGGGCAAGGGCATCAGAGCACTTTGCAAGTTCCATTAACTTTCCACCACACCCCTGGAGGAAATCGATAATTCAGTACAACCAGGTATGAGAAGCAGAGGATATGGAGGCACCAGAGAACCCCCAAATCCTGATCTCCCTCTAAAACACAGTTGCACACTCACCCTGCAGCCTCAGATAGCCAGGGGAACCCAGACCTTACAGGTATGTCGAGGGACACAAGTGACACACACAGCCTTTGGGGGAAACAGACCATACACATGGTTTTATTGAGACAGGCAACAGGCCTGGAGTCCTTCTCCACCACTTACTTCATCAACAAAGAGCTGTGCCAAGGTTTGATATTCCTCACTGCTTGTATTGCTAAAGCCTGGGGAGCATTTCACGTTTGTTATCCGAACTGTGCCGCTAAGCTTCTGGACAGCTGCAAAATAAGAAAAAAAAAGACGATTTATATACATGTTCTATGGACTGTGGACCATGGACAAGTGTGTGACAATGTCCAAGTGTGTGACAATGTCCAGCATTCCTGGCCACACGCATCAACTCACAGCAGCAGCAGACCAGCCCTCTGAACCCCCAAAAGTCTAAAAATAAATCATCCAGCACCTTAGTCTGCCCTGTCTGAGCCTCAGATGATTCTCGAGAAAGGCACTGACCTCCTCTAGGTCTTATATCTGCCAGCTCTGCCTTGGTTGCTCTGGGATGTCTGAAATGTTGCTCTGTTCCAGCACTGGGATTGCTCTCCCAGGCTCACTGGTTGTCCCACCAGTCCTTCCAGAGGGGAACTACTGCAGCTCCAATCCCTCCCTGCAGCCTCAGAGGAAGGCTGGAGAGCTGCCTGAGCTTAGACATCTACATTTTGGACGGCTGTGGTGGGATAAGATGAATCCCAACAGGGCAAACACTTCCCACCTAATTCACACGTGCTGAATGACTTTAAGGCAGACTCAAACATTTTAGTTTATTTCCTGATATCTCTGTGTTTCCCAGTTACCTTTGGGGTTGGATCTGTGGACACTGAAGTGATCAGAGATCAGAGAAAGGGCTTCTCAAGACAGGCTTTGCACCCCTAGAATGCATTTAGTGATGACTGCAATCACCCAGTACTGTGACCATTGCCAGCAATTGCCTTCACTCTGCCCCCAGCTCCTAACAAATCATCACTCCTGGCACTGCAAGACCTAATGTTTCAATGGTTTATATAAATATAGGATCATCTTCACCAAAAACTTCAAGAACTCTATCATCTGGCTAAGGATTCAGTTTAAAACAGTTTGTGAATCAAGGTACCAGTCTTTACTCCCTGGTGTAGCAGCCTGCTCTCCTCCCTACACACACTGGAGTGCATCTCTACAGGATATCAGGCACCAGGTTCCAGCTCTGAGACTGGCAGGACTCCTATACTCAGTTTAATCTCTCATTTCAGCTGCTTTTTTTTCGAAGTAGGGCTCTGCATAAACTCTGTGCACCACTTTATATCAAAGCTGATTCTAGTCACATTGGGAAAATAATTATTTGAACTGGGACAGGTACTGGAGGAAAAGAAATAATGATCAGGTAAAGCTTTGCAGGGGAGGGGAGAAATGCCTGCTTGAAGCAAGCCACAGGAGGAGGGTTCCTTTATCCCAGAATACTTCTGATCCTGAAGGAACCCTCACCAACACCAGTCAGATCAAAGGATTTGGGCTTGCTTTTTGCTAAGGGTTGTCCTGTCATGTGAACACAGGTATTGAGGGGATAAAACACATTTAGTTGTCTCAGGTGAGAGGGGAAAGTATTCTGAACAATTCCAAAATAAAAAAGAAAGAAATAAACTGGTCTTTAAAAGACCAGACTATGAAGAGTTGGCTGAGGTTGAGGCTCTAGGTCAGAGATGATGCCACAAGGAGGAGCTACACATGAAACCTCACCAAACATGGGCTTTTGCCCTCTGAATATCCTGTCCCGGGCTAGTGAGATGCCACTATGGTGAGTCTGGCCCTTGTTCCTCAGGCATAATCCCCACACAAGGTTCTTTCCCAGGAAAAGCACTTGGCTGAATATTTGATTCAGCAGGAATATAAAGCAAGTTTTTATAAACTGGTCCTTTTTTTGTGTGTAGAATTTTTCAATTTCTTTTCCAACTGGAAGAAAGCAACATTTATGGGGTTTTTGGTCAGTTAAAATTAGCTAATTTTATACTTAAAAAAAATATTTCTTTTCTTAAAAAAAAACCAAACAGTTTTTAGAAAGAGAAAAGACAGGAGCTGAACAGGGCATTGGCACAGCTGCCCAAGGCAGGACAGGGTGGCAGGAGTGGACACCTGGTGAGCAGGGCTGGGGGGACAAGAGAGGCTGGAGAAGCAGCAGAACTGGTTTTACACAGCTGAGAAAGTGACTCTCCAGGGAGAAAGGAATGAGGGAAAACCAGAAGAGTGGCTGGATGAGTGAAGACCACCAGGAACAGGAGATCATAGGGAAGGGGGAGAGAAAAGTGCAGAGGGGAGTGTGGCTTGGGATCAGAAAGGTGTGCAGGGCCGGAGAGACAGAATAAAGATAAGCAAAAACAAAACTGAAATAGCCAAACTGAATAGTAACACACTACAGGAAAAAAAATACATTTAGTGATGGGCAGACACAGCAGCATTCCTACCCCAAACTAAGCTGCAATTTTAAGACCAAATCTGACTGTAACTTTGAAATATGATTCAGCTCCAATCAGCAGAAAAATCCCCTAATTAGCTGCAACACATCTGCCCAAACCCAAACAGACGAAACCTTCGCCAGCCTTGTTGCTCTCAATTACAGCTCTTAAAACAGTGTCTCACAGGTTTCCAGGCAGCTCCTGCTTCCCAGGGGATTTGTGGAGGACTCTGACTAATCCTCTGCTGAGAGGAGTGGGAAGGCAGGTCCTTTTCCTCCCTGGAGCTCTAAGTTAACTCCACGGGCAGCAGCTGGTGCCAGAGGTTGCAGGAGAAACCAGGATGTGTGGCAAAAGGACAAGCAGCAAATGTTGGCATGAGCCACACTCAGTGCACTCTATTCTGTGCTCCTTCCTCTTTGAGATTAAGAGACCAACATCACTAAAAGCAACTCCTAAATTGCCAGGAAGAGGAATCATTTCCACAAGCTGATTTGGGAAAAAAAAATAAATAAAAGTGCCAATTCCTGCAAGAAATTTTTTTTTTGTATAGAAAAAAATTTCAGACACCAAGAAAATAATTTTGACATTGAAAAAAATAGTTTTAGATGCCTTTTTCCCGACTCTGAGTGAGGCTTTGCTTCTCCCCAGCCGAATTCCCGCACGTGCGGATCCCGCGGGATGCGTACTCACTGCGGTCCTGGCCGGGGGCTGCAGAGGTGCCTGGCAAAGCCGGTGATCCTGGGGCTCCAGTGAATTCCTCAGAGCAACAACTGTTCTCTCTCCCCACCTGGACACGTGCTCCGACGGTGGCGTTGAGGGTGGGAATGCCAGCGTTCCCCGCGGCCGGCACAGCCGTGCCAGGGCCGCCTCGAGAGCTGGCTGGGGGCACAGCGGCCGCTGTGTGGGTTCTGCTGGTGGCAGAGGCCGTTTGGTTCGGAAACAGCCAGACTGAACTGAGTTGCTCTTTGCTGGCTGTGCCCACGGGCGTGTGTGGGAGAGCAGAGCTTCGCTGTGATGGACTCGTGGCCTCCCGATGCTCTGTGCCCACAGCCGGCGCCCTGCCGGGTGCGAGCCCCGTGGCTGTAGGGTTTTCGCGCCTGCTGAAACCCGTCTGTGGTGCCAGGTCTTTTTTCCAGGGGGCTGAGGGAGCGCCGGTGGGGCCGTGGGAGCCTTGTTTGTCCCTCAGGGGCGGTGCAGCAGGGAGCAGTGTGGCAGTGCCCGACATGGAGCCTGCAGCAGGCACTGCCTCGGTGGTGCCAAGGGGAGCGGGGCCTGCAGGGCTTCCTTCTCCAGGAGCAAACTCCGTGCTGTTCCTTATTTCAGGAGCCATCGCTTCGGCGGGAGGGTCCGCAATCTCACCTGCAACACAGCAAACCCACGCTGAAATGAGGCCTCAAACTGGATGAGGAGGCACCAGGGCCTGACAATAAAATGGTGCCGAGGCCACTCAACCACCCGTAAGAGCCTCACAGAAACAGGTCCTGGATGTTCATGGGCACATTGTGGAATGTGGGGTTTTTATGGGGTTGAATCTCATTTGTGCCTACATAAAGAAGCAGGTTTGTTTGCTGGGCCTCCTGTTCTGGTTGGCAAGGCCGTGTACCACCCCAGTGGGAGGAAATTAGCCACAGACACTCCAAAACAGGGAAAAGCACTCCTTGTCAGTTATTAGGCTTATCAAGGAGGATCTCAGACAGATTTCATCAGCCAGAGACTGCAAAGGTGGCAATTTTATGGACAGATGCAATAAAAGCAGAGGTAAAAATCCACAACTTATTCCAATGTTTCATGGCAAAGAAAAACTACATGCCAGTCTTTGTCTCACCTTCACAGTTTCTTCCAGGTCGGGATGGATTGGTATCCATGGCTGTCTTGCACCTGCACGTGTAGGAGCCCATCACATTGATACACTCTGCAAACACAGAGCAGTCATTCTCAGCTTGGGAAGCACATTCATCCCAGTCTGTGGGACCAAAACAAGAACATGGGTCAGAGAGCCTCCCTTCTGGCTTCATTAAGGTAGAAATATTCATTAAGTAGTCCTTTTTTAATTTATTAATGTGGTCTTCCTTTTTCATCATCTGTCAGCCAAGCTCTGAGTGATGCAGAATACTATGTTTTGTTATTCTCTTGTTCGTGTACTTTGAAATGTATTTTCTCTGAGTAAAGACTTCTTTAGTAATTATTTTTAGAAGTAAACACATCTGAATTGAAAAAGATGCTGTAGGTTTGTACTATAACTATATCAAAAGCACACCAAGTTCTGTGTACAGCACCTCCAGATACATCAGGTAATTAATAGATCTGTTACCACTAGCTACCAGTAGATAGAACATTAAATAGAGGCTTAATCCAAATAATCTTCTACTTCAAATAAAAAGTAAATGCAAGGAACTCCCACGGGAAGCACTCTTCTGTTCTTAACAAAGGAAGTGCTAAGGGCAAAATCTCTTTTCATACAATACTTCTTCTCAAAAGTAATACTGTAAAACTGTGACCCTCTTTCTGGTAGTGTCAGAAAAGACATCCTGATTCATCAATGCATGAAGATGCTCTAGGGGTGTTCCTCATGTCTGATTTCAGTGGCTCGGAATCAGTTAGAGACGCTTCTTTCATGCACCTATTTTATTGCTGAGTCTCTTCTCCTTTGAGGGATTTATATCTGGAGTCTTGTATTGTAATTCCCACCCTGTTCCAGCAAATCTGCAAGGGCTGAGTTAGTCCTTTGGACAGGAATAACGCCAGTGAATCCCAGGTGAGCCCTCCCTGTGTGACTCCCTCGTGCACACACCTTTGCTGCCCCAGGGCCCTGAGAGAGGGAGAGCAGCAAACCAGACTGAAAACTGTGTCTTGGGACAAATAATTCTGATCAGAGCCTAGAAAATGCTTTTGAACAACACATCAACATAAGTGCCTGTTCTGCAAATCTGCAGATTAATGACTGTGATTATTTCTCTGAAACGAAGGAATGCCCCATTCCATGCGCATGCACATAGATGCACTCCTCTTTCTGCTTGCTGTTCCTTCCTTCCAGCTAATACTTCAATTCCTTCTCCTTTCTTTGTCATTAGGTGATTGTTGTGTCCATGACAGTCTCCATTAGACAATTTCCCGTGCCTATGGCCAGCAGCTGCCTATTATGTTCCAGCCTAAGCCACTGAGAGGGAATGCAGCAGTGTGCAGGATTGACTAAACACCAGAGATGAAATCTCGCTAATTCCTTACTGTGCTATGGAGTAATTGTGCCCCTCGATGGCTTCAAACACCATCTGAGAGATGCTAATTGCCAAATAACTTACATTGGCTGGCTCCATTGTCTCTGAGGGTTTCCTTTCTCCTCACTTAGCACGGCTTTTTAAGCAAATTCCTTCACCTCTGATGGCCACGTTCAATCATGCATCGGGTCAAAACGCTGGCACTCACTGGTGCATCACTTGTGCACGTCCACACACACACAGAGACACTGCACTTTTTTCCTCTTTAACCATTACATCTCAGCCAAGGTGTGCTCTGGGCTCTCCTTCTGTGCTCTTGGCACCTCTCTGGCCCTTCACATTGGGCACTTCCCTACACACACTCCTCAACCAACAGTCCTGCTCCAAAAATTATTTTAAAACCACCTTTGTGTTCACTGTGATTACCTATTATACCTGTAAGGGGTACTTGCAAAGGGTAAAAATCTGTGAAATTCCTTGCCAAATGGTGTTGCAGATGCTAAAGGCTTGTCTGATTTCACGGGGGAGACTCCATGGAGGAGAAACCCAAAGAAATGACTCTGGATTCAGGGAGTCCTGGAGCTGAAAGCAGTTTTTGGCTGAGGGACTGTTAGTGGGAGGCGATGCCTTCTCCAGGATTTGGCTCCTGGCTGGTACTGAGGACGTGACATTGTGCTGGAAGGATCTTGGGCCTGAGTCAGCACACATCCCTTTCTCTTCTCACCGTGCCCCACACACCAGATTTTATTGTCTCTATTCATCATGGCAATAAACTTAATAATTTATGAATCTTCAAAGAGATTTGGTCCACTCCCTTCAGTTGTGCTGTCCCTTCTGGCTTCTCATCCCTGCTTTTCACAGTTGAATGGTCTGCCACTAAACCAAGCACAGAGCCTGGTGGTGGCCAGGCTCCAGGGAGGATCCAGGGGGATCCTCCAAGATCCAAGATCCTTGAGGGTTTTACTGCCAAAGGTCATCTCCTGGGGCTCTCTGGGGTCAGGAAGCAAAACACCCCATTATATAAATCTTTGCTTTACGTGTTTCGCTCCTTATTTTCCACTTGGGAAACTCATGTTAAAGAAACTCTTCTTTGGGTAGAGCTAAGAAATAAATTCCTTTTCTCAGCCCCTAAGGAGGAGTGGAGGTGTTGGCTGTGCTCCTGGATAAGAGAGGTGCTACTGGAAGCCACCTGGTTTTCTGCAGCTGAAGTGACAGTCCAGAGCTATTGCTATTCCTCCTCAGCCTTTCTGTCCCACAATCAATAACATCTGTAAAGTATTTTTGGCACACATCAGCATCTCGCAATTCAGCCTCTGCTGCCACGATGAGATTTGTAGGCTTCAAGTGCAATTTGCCTCCTCTGCTTTTTCCTGTTCTGTTCTCCTTAACCTCCACACGCTCTGCAACTCCATAGGGAATTTTTCCTGCTCACAGTAAATAAGATTTTAAGGGCTCAATACACTGAGGGAGAAGAATAACCCATTCTGTTGGCTTTGGCAACTTTCTGAACTCTGCTGTCTCTGCCAGCTGGGAAACCTGAGGACAGAGCTTAATCCTTTAAAGATAAAAATGGTGATTAGTGAAGATCAAACAAAGGCCTAGTTTAACATAAATTCCATGTGTGTTCCGTCAGTGCTATTCACAGTAAGGACATTTGGGAATTTCTCTGGCTGGGTTTCTAGAGTGAAGATGTTGAATTTCTTTTCTTAAACCTTGTCCCAAATACAGCCCCACAGTCCTGAAGCACAAAACTGTCTAGAGGGCATGTGTATCTAAAGGCTACAAATATTCCACAGTAATCCTATCTGCAATTCAGCACGAGAAAGACATGGCAAACTTCCAACTGGGGACAGAGAGGAGAGGGAGGAAAATGAACAGGGAAACCAAAGGCTCCACTTGGGTTGAACACAGTGGAGGGAAGCAGTGCCTGCAGGTACCTGGGGACAAGCAATGTTCCTTTGTCCCACCCCACTGGGCTTATGGATAAAGCCCAGGGAGGAGTTCTCACATTGTGGTTTTCCCTTCAACCTTTTTTTCTCTAAAAGGTACATTTTGTGAAGAATACTGGTGATACTGTGCGTGGTCGAAATACAAACCCTTCTTTCTTTTTTCAAAAACAAAAATAATAAAAATTACCTTCTACTGTAGTGTTTTGCTGATCCACCACAAGCACAGAGCCATTGTGCAGGTAGGAAAGCACCGGGGCAAATGTGGAGGCATCCACTGGAAACTCGGGATCCTGCACGGCGATCCTGAGCCTCACAACGATGCTTCCCGCTGCCAGGGATTCAATCTGCACTTTCAGCTTCCCAGATTTGTATAAAGCAGAAATGTTGGGTGGAAATGAGTTTTCAAGCTGAGTAAAGGGAGAGAAGCATTGACAATTGGGAAGCCAACAGGGTTACCCCCTTTTAAAACTGAACTACGACGGTACCTTTTTAAAGATTTATATAAGCACAGCATAGAAAATGTTGTAAAAGTGAAAGTTCCAAAGTGTTTCAGAAATCTTACTTTTCAGAGATTAATGAGGCACAAAGTAGTGTGAGTCTCCTTGGTGCAGCCCTGCTGAGAAGGACTCGGGTGCTGGTGGATGAGAAGCTGGACATGACACGATCATGTGTCCTGGGCTGCATCCAAAGCATGGTGGGCAGCAGGGGAGGAGGGGATTTTGCCCCTCTGCCCCACTCAGGTGAGACCCCACCTGCAGAGCTGCCCCATCCCTGGGGCCCAGCACAGGAAGGACGTGGAGCTGCTGGAGAGAGCCCAGAGGAGGCACCAGGATGAGCAGAAGGATGGAGCAGCTCTGCCGGAAGGAAAGGCTGGGAGCGTTGGGATTGTTCAGCTTGGAGAAGAGAAGCTTTGGGGTGACCTCATTGTGGCCTTCAAGTGCCAGAAGGGAACTTACTGGAAAGATGGGGCAAGACTATTTACAAGGGCATGTAATGACAGGAGAAAGGGTAATGGCTTCAAATTGAAAGAGAGTAGGTTTAGCTTAGATATTGGGAAGAAATGCTTCCCTGTGAGGGTGGTGAAGCCCTGGCACAGGCTGCCCCGAGAAGCTGTGGCTCCCCATCCCTGGATGTGTTCAAGGTCAAGTTGGATGGGGTCTGATCATCCTGGTCTAGTAGAAAATGTCTCTGCCCATGGCAGGGGTTAGAATGAGATGATCTTCAAGATTCCTTCCAGCCCAAACCATTCAGTGATTCTATGATACCTTTGAAAGTTATATCCATCTGACCACTGGTCTTACAAACCAAATTATTTTGGCTCAAGGGAACAGAATTTCTCCTGGCCCTGTTTGCCTGCAGCAGACCCTTGATGTTATCTCTTTATGTCACATGAGCATTTTGTCCCAAGCCACCTGTATGCTCACCTCTGCACTCCCAGGCTCTGGAACTTGGTCATCTCCAGCGTGGCTGGACCAGTCTCTGGCTTGATTTTGACCACCACGAGCCAGGAGTCTCCCAGGCAGAGTCTGAACTTATCTTCACCCTGGGGCCAGTCCCAACAGGCGACTGGGATGTGCCCACTGCACTTTGGGAAACCCAGCTGCTCGGATGCAGGCCGGTTTGTGCCAGAGAATGGTTCAGGAAATGTGTCATTTACAACTTTGGGCACGGCTTTAGTTCCCAGGGAGTATTTGAAACTCACCAGTTCAAGTTCAGCCCGCAGCCAAACCCAATATTAAAGAAATTTCAAGATGAGAGACAAGAAAAATCGGGGTGGATACCTTAAAAAAAATGTGTTTGAGACAGCCCAGCTTCAAGGCAGTATCACAATTACATCATGGTTAATTACCAAACCAGTGAGCAGTCACTTCAGCTGAACAAATGGCATTACTCTGAACATTAAAGCTGGCACACTGCTGTCAATATTGGAGCTGTGCAGGCGCTGGAAGTTTTATCTTACATCTCTAGAAGGCAGCTCCTTGCCTGAGCCTTTTGTTCCTGCATACACCTCAGAGCATGCCTTTGAGCAGGAATTGCAGAGCCATAAATCAGCACTGCTTTGTTCCCATTCAGTCAGAGCTTGCTCTGAAAAATTCCTACAAACAAGCTGTCTAACTGGTCCAAGCTCACATCAGGGTGGGGAGGCAAGAAACTGAGAGAGGAAGTGAGAGGGGGATGTTGGGCTCCCAAACACCCAAGGAGGCAGAAAAAACACAGATGGGAAATGCTCCTTTTTCTTCCCAATCCAATGAAGCCAATCAGGTCTGCATTAGTCTCAGAGAAGATTCACTCACCAAAATCCTCCTACACAACAGAAGTGAACAATTTGCAACTGTGGGAAACAAAACCATGTCAGGGGAGGTTCAGCTTGCAATTTCTCATTAGCAAGTGCCTGTTCTCTGCTGCCCTTGAACATAAAGGTCCATTCTTGTTTTGGGGTTTTCTCTTAGAATTAAATTCACATATGTTTGTGAGTCACCCTTTGTTTTGGGGAAATCTTGTACTGGATGGAGATCCCAGTTCCTCTGTATGGGCCCTGTTCTGTGCAGCAAACCTGTAGGAGATTGCTCCATCTGAAACTTCTCCCTCTTTTGGGAAGCTGGGAGCTGGTAACAGACTTCATGACTCAAGTTTTTTTGTGGCTGGTTCCACCTGACTGTGGGCAGTGTCTACACATGTGCAGGAAATGAATGAGGCTGGAGAAAAAAGCCAGATCCAGCCACTTTTCCTAAAAGAAGGAAGAGCTGTCAGAGCAGTCAGACATTTATTGAGAAGACTGTGCTGAAATGGATTCCAGGAATGCCATTTCAATAATCCATTAAAAAGCCTCAGGTTATTTTACTGTGAGTTTATTGCCAAATTAAAGATCCAAGGAAAGGAGCCCCCATTGCATGCCTGCATTTATCATTCCTTAACTCTTCTGCAGGGGAAAGTTCTCACTGGCTCCACTGGTAACAAGGCTAAGGGCTTGATCTGTCTAGTCAGTTGAATTTTGTTTTAATTATAAAGAAAGGTCACAGGAAACGGTATGATGATTTTGAAAGAATATTTCATCCAGGCATAAAATCCTCTATTAGATGAAATAAATTGTATATTGAAAAAAATATATATTACCCAGAAATATTTTAATTTTACCTCTGTAATCAACAGTCTTGAAAATTTTTCATATGCTGAGCTGCTGGAATTATGGAAGTCTTCAGTGAAGTCGTAGTTGAGAATCCTCATTGTAGCATCAAATATCTTGGCCTCTGTAGGGCACAACATAAAAACACACTCTGACAAAGCAGGAAAGGATTCAGTCAAAGTTGATGTACCCAGACCAAAATCTCAGATGACGGAAGGAGAAGAGAGGACAAGATTGAGAGAGTTTGGTATTAAATCAAGAAAATAAAGCCAATAGGCTGCTACAAGCTTCCTGTGCTTTGAGAAGATGCACTTACATCAGGTCCACAGAGATATTTAGGTGCCTAATTGCAACTGCATGATACCTTTATATACACATAGTTGGACCTGACCCTACACAACTCCTGCCCTGAAGTTACACCAGGGCTGAATTGCCAGTGGGCTCATCTCTGGCCCACCAGTCAGAACTTTTAAAATTTGTTTTCCTGATCTTGGTAGTGTGGATATATTCTTAAACTGAAAATACAACAAAAAGCAGTGCATGCCCTTTCTCTGTGTGGTGAGCCCTGACAGACAATGTACAGAGCACAGGAGCCAAAGCCAAGAGCCAAGGAATCTCTAACTGCTTTAGCCTGTATAAACACTCCGAGGCTGTTACTCTTTGGACTGATCCTTGGAAAACTTTTCTTTTTCTCAAGGGCTCCAACTTCCTACTCTGAAGTTCAGCCCTCTGTTTTCATAACCACTGGACCTTCTACTTTCCCTCCACGAAGGGAGTAATTTCCTTCTGACCCAAACTGGAGTCATCCCTCCTCTGATCAAAGGGAAGGCTCTTACGGATAAACATGCACAGCAGCATTCTCACTGTGGTCAGTCATAAATTGTTCACTGCCTGCTCTTCGAAAAAAACCAGGGAGAGATTTATTTCTTTATTTGCATGAAGGCTTAGGAAATAATTTAAGACTAGAGGAAAAGCCAAATTATGTTTGATCGACACACTAGGGCCTCAGGAAGCTACCACCACCAGTTAATTGAAGAGAACTGGGCAGGTAGTCTGCAACTTTCTTACTCAGCCCTTGTAATTCCCTTTAATCCTTTATTCAGCAGAATCTGCCCTTCCTCTGGGCCCTCCTGTTAGCTCAGCTGAGCCCTTGACAAACCAGTTGCCTGGATTTCCCGCTGGCCACAGCCATCAACCAGGAGAAAATGGAACCTGCTGGGAGATGGGTGGCAGCAGAATGCAGTGCCAGGCACCAAAGAAATAAATTTTTTAAAAAGAATTCTAGCTTAGCCCGATATCTGTAATAGTCTGAGTTGGCTCCAGCACTGCTTTAGTAATTAAAGCTGGAGTTCTGCTCCCTGATATTTTGGGTTGGATAAATGCTGGGGCAAATGAAAGAAGGAGTGCTGAAGAAGGTGGGAAATGTTCAGTGAGGAGCAAAGGATCATTGCTGAACTGCAAGTGAGTGGGGATGGAGGGGGGAGAAGGGAGGAAAGATATTATATTCTAGATATTTAATTTAAAGGGTCTCTTTACCTGTTTTAACATTTTGATGGGAGATGATGGTTTTCCCACAGGTTTCATGGCTGATCTCCACTGAATACATCACACCAGCTTCCAGTCCAGACACATCCATTTGCATTTCCTCTGTCTGCAGGTTTTGCACAATCTCATTGCCCTTGAACACCCGGACTTGGACAGTGTGGTTCAGGGTGGAAATGACAAGCCAGGACATCTCAAAACTGTGGCTGGTGACGCTGAGGATTCGGTGGTTGGTAACTGCAGAGGGATCTGTTGCAGTCCCAGGAAGAGCCATCACAGAAAAAGCAACATTTCACCTTTAAACATTGTGCTGTTCTAAATCCACTACAGACCAGCACTTTGACAATCAATAGGGTAAGGTCCTCTTTATGTCAGGACAGAATCTGCCCCTCTCACACTACCGGGTCCCCTCATGACTGATTTAGTGCTTAATCTTTTTATTTCCTTCTACTATATGCATTTCTGTTGAATCAAACAACCCTAGAATGGTTTGGGTTGGAAAGGACCCTAAAGCTCATCCAGTTCTGCCCCCCTGCCGTGGGCAGGGACACCTTCTACTATCCCACGTTGCTCACAGCCCCATCCAAACTGGCCCTGAACACTTCCAGGGATGGAGCAGCCAGAATTTCTCCAGACAACCTCATCTAATAACCAGCCAGTGAGCTACAGGTGCAAGCAAGAGGGATAAGTTTAGAAGAGTGACTCTGTGCACCCTACATGTGTTGACACCTGCTTTGCCTCCTGTCACTTTAATCATCAAAATGCACCCGGTTCAGGCAAAGGTTGCCTGGATTTATGCCTGGAAACCCCCACAGACCCCAGCTAGCAGAGGCTGGGGGCAGAGTGGCGTGCAGCACTTCATCTGTTACTCCTCTCCAGTCCAGTGCAATCATTGTCATGTCAATGGGAAGAGACAGGGCCCTTCAGAGGTGAGTCCTCTCCTGGAAGGAGGAGGTGTCTGAATTGGGCAGGATGAGTTGCCCTGCAGCAGAGAGTCTGTTTCCTCTAACCAGAGAGAGAGAGCCCAGTCTAGACACCTCTCCTGGGCTCAGGTGAGATGAGCATCACACCCCATGCTAACCCACAGACCACGGCACGCTGCTGCCACAGCTTCAGTTCTTTCATGCTAATGGTTAGACTAAGAAATAAAGTTTGTTTTCATAAATTGCTTCAATAGAACGCAGTTTTTTCCAGGACTCTGAGCCAGGTGACTGCCAAACACCCCCAAAGCCACACCCCCCCTGCATTAGAGGGGCCTCAGTTTAACTCCTCTGGCTTCAGCTTGGATCAGAAGTTGTGGCTGAAGACCAGGAATACCCAGCCTGTCTCTCTGAACTCTCAAAGAACTACTTAAGGCTATCTCCTCCCACAAGAAGAACAGGGTGTTGTCAAAAGGGTTGTGATAGCTCTTGCCTGAAAGGGCTGGAACATCCATATAAACACAAATCTACTGGGGTTTGTTCCCATCACAAATCAAGACAACATTCATTAAAATCCAAGATTACTTACAGCACCCAGCACCTGTAAATTGGTTAGTTATGGACAAGAGACTTGAATTCCTCATAGATGGAGAGCTACTGCCAGTGTTAACAGCATTTAGTGCTGAACTTGGAGTAGATGCTGCAATGCCTAAGGGAAAATCATATTATCAAAGAGTTAGACTAATTCTAACAAAGCAAATCCGAAATAATACCATTCATGTTTTCCACATGAAGAGAAGCCATAGAAGTGATATAAATAGAAAATAAAAGTATTATCATATCACAAAGGCATAAAGTAATACATTATCTTAATTTTGGGGATTAAGGGATTGCAAAATTGTTTTCTAACTAAAGCATCGAATCTGCAAGCAGTTATTCATCCCATTAGCTTAAAGCCTATTAGCAGGCCCATTGATGTCTGTGGGCTGTAAGTATATTTTGCTGAACTGGTACCACAAGGAATTATTTCACCCAGTGCCAAGCTCCAGCTGCTTGCAGCAGAGGGCTCAGGGTGGGATCATACAACCATTGAGTCCAGGCTGCAGTCACACAGTCGAAATAGGGGGGAAAAAATTGTAGAAATAATGTCATTAATTGTTTCCCAGGAGGCTGGGGAGGTGCATTGACAACGAGTGACTTGCTCTGAGAAGCAGTCAGGGTCTGAAGTTAAAGGTTTTGGCAGGTGAATAAGGACAGCTGAGGGTGAAATGGGTGAAACAGCAAAGGACTGAAATATATACTCTGCATTTCAATCAGAAATAGGTAACAGCAAGTTTATTTTGCATTTTCTCCCAACAGGAGGAGAAGAGGCAGTCGTGCTCCAGAAATCCTTGCAGGTGACTCCCATGAAAGAGCACAAAGTCCTGCAGAAACATCCTCAGTATTTCCCTTCATTTCTTACCTTCCTTTCTTGGGCTCAGCTGGTGAGGGACGACGGTGGCACGTTCATGCTGAGGGTCGCAGCTGTAACAACCCTCCAGGTTCACACAGCTGCTTCTCTCGGGACAAGCATTGAGTTCAGCATAGGAGCACTCATTGACATCTGGGAAGGGGAACACACCCTGCTCAGACATTGATAACAGCTTCAAGATTGATCTGCAACGTGTGTAGACCAGGCTCTGGATATGATAAATGCAGTGTAAATCTGCAGTAACGCTGTTAAAGCAATTCTGGGTGTTATAACCCTATCACTTTTTACTCCAATTCTTTGGAATTAGAGGTCAGTTAGGGGCAGCTCCTGCTTACACCTGTAGGATGTCATCCAAACCTGAGATGTCAGCACAGGAGTAAAGAGAACTACCCAGTGATTTCACTGAAAGCTGGACTGAGTAAACACAGAATAAGGAGAGTGAAAATGGTCAGATAACTACAGAGCAAGGAGTAAATTGACATAATTTAAAGTTAATGTATTTAAATATTTACCTAACATTTTAAAAGTATGTAGTAATAGGCTATAGTAATTAACAGACTATGAATATGTTTCATGAAAGCTACTGGAAATAAAACACCTAGAGCAACAGAGTACATCTGCTTCCCAAGAAAACACTTAAGAACCTGTTTAATACAACAAATGATTGTGCTACAAATACAGACACATTTGCTTTTTCATCTGAAAACTAGGTTATTGTGAGAAAATAAATTTAATTGAGGATTCAGAAGTATTCCCTCCCAAACTATTCACTCCAAAATAATCACTAACTCTTCATCCTATAACAGAAACGTCAGGGCTGTGTGTGCAAAGTTTGCAAGATTCTTTATGCTACATTTGAAAGCAAATTAATGGTCACATAAATGAAATCCCAAGGGAAGAGGGACGAAACCCCCCAAAAGGTGACAGGATTTTAATCAATCACCTCGCACTTGCGTGTCAATCACTTCATACACGCGTTTCACCATGGCCTGCAGGGAAGAGGAAACCTCTGCCAGTGGAGCTGGGTGGTGCATTCCAAGGAGAACCTGGGAGGCCACTGTGCCAGCGTAGATTTCCCCGTGGTTGCTCTGGATGTGATGCACAGAGACGTTCAAGGGCTGCAACGCACCAGTAATCTGGAAAACAGGAGATTTTTTAGGATATGAGGAGGGGGAATCAGATAGGAGGAAGAACCACGCCCATGCTGCTGCTATCATTTCTATTCTCCTGCCCATCAGTGCCAGCAGATTGTGGCAGATGGGTTTGTCTCTGGAAAGGTTTAACCTAAGATTCCTAATCAGCAAACATCAAGCTTTGAAGGTCTTGAAGTCTTGTCCCAGTCAGCCATAGGCCCAAAACTGAACTGAGACAGAGCTGGAAGAAGCACCCCTTAAGCAGGAAAAACCCCTATATTTCAGCATGTCTTTAAATTTCCCTTAGAAGAGCCCTGAAAAATTTGCTAAAGAAGCTGATAAATCAATGTTCCTTGAGTTGCTTAAGGACGCAGCTGACATTCAGTAATTAGAAATACATTAGGTCCTTCCAGCCCAATCTGGCAGAACAAAGGGGGAGCAAAGGGTGGCCCCTGAGCAACAGAACCACGGGCACAACGAGGGAAGTGCTCGTGCCTGTACATACCACAGAGTGCAGAAGGCGGGAATGATTCAGGAGGTGGGAATCCACCCGGATTAATTCATTAAAATCCATTTTCACGAGCACCGTCACGTTGTACCAGAACATCCTCCCTGGGGTGCAGGAAATAAAACAGCCGAGTCATCTGAGGGCTGGTGCTACAGAAGGCCACGGGAAACAAAGCAAGATTTAACTTGGCAAACGTGAGGGGCCCACGTGCAGCCCCCCAGCCCTCGTGTGCCGTATGCCACAGGCACGGGAGCCAGCCAAGGAAAAGGAGCCAAGGAAGGGTCGCTGGACCTGCAGCGCCCACACACCACTCAGGGTGCAATCACTGAAGCTGAACATCCTGGAGCTGACCCAAGGCAGATTCCCATATTTGTTTGAGGAAGAGCTATGGTAACAGTTTTCCTGCCCACTCCCACCCTCAGTAGGGAAAATGAAGCGTATTCCTATTAGAAGCAGTGTTGGATTTATCAGTAACATACCCTCTGGCACGGGATCCACGCAGCCTGCTCCTTTGGATGAGCTGCAGCATTTTTTAAGCCCTGGACACTCAGAATCGAACGTGCAAGGATAATCAGATGTTTCCATATCCTGCACTGGACAAACACCAGGTCTTGAGGCAAATACGCTGGATCTATGGAGTGCTAAGTAACAAAAACATTTCTGAGAACAAAAATATAGAAAGCTGTTTCCATAAAATCGTGCTATTTAATTTACAGCAAACACCTCCTCCTCATTGTAGAAGCGCGTCTGTTCTGAGGTTCTAATGGGGAGAACACAGCAGCCTAAAATATCATTATTGCATTTCCAGGGTGTCAATATCCTCAGATTTTTCTCTTGTCTGTGACGTTTCTGTTACGGAAATTCTGGATTTATAACTTTCCATTAATAATTATGGATGGATGGATGGATGGACGGACGGACAGATAGTTTATAAAAGTAGAGACACTGAAGCTCTGTGAAACAGAAAGTGTGCCTGATGTCAGCTGTGATTAATCCAAATAATATATAATGATCAAAGGAAACAGGTACTGTTTAAGATAAAAATTCAGAGCTTTCATTTCATTGTTTTGTGGCACAAATTTAACCTTAGTTGCTGTAGTTGTGGGTGTTCCATGAGAGCACAGACACGATGCTGTTCTCAGGTACAGGTGAGTGGGTTACACAGAGGGACAGGAGAGCAGAGCTGGGCAGCCTGGCAGCACCTGCTCTGTTCCAGCTGGCCCCTCCAGGAGCTTGGTAGCCCACGCCAGAGAGCCCTGCACAGAGGGCAGCTAAGGCAGGAGGTTGCTGCTTCCCAAGCCAAGGGCAGACAGTGGTCCTCGGTCACTGCCAGCACAAAATCTCTTCTATGGAGGTAAAAATAATATTTCCAAGCCCTAAAAACACTACTTTCACCCATGCTCTCAAACACAGCTCCAAATGATGCTCAGCTCTGGTCTTTCTAATCAACCTGAAAGAATTCTCTTTTCCATTCATTTTGATCCTCTACTGGGCAATTAAAGTCAGCCAGGAGAAAAATGAACCTGATTATTGCAATAGAAACAATTGTGGTGCGGGAAAACCACGTTTGACACAATAAAGCCCAGAGCAGGTGAAAGGTCCACAGCAAACTACAAATCTACCATGAACAGTCAGTTCTGTGGGTTTACAATTTCTGTTATCCCAAGGCTCTGGATGAGAGCAAATGTGAGGTTTCTGAGAGGCAGGAGGGCATATTGAATCTATAACTTTTGGCTTCAGCAAAGTAACCTTCTTAACCAGGGAAATTATCTCGATTAATCAAGATTTAAACTAAATCTACATGACTTGCTGCCACATGCACATTGCAGGTCCCCCTCTCTCTGGGGCTGGCACTCAGGTCGTTCCCCCAAAGAGGTACTCCTAGAAATATTCCTCCTGATTTCTAAAGCTACAATAAGGTGTGATACAGCCTCGATTGCCCTTGGATGAGTCTCCCACATTCCCAGTCTCCCGGGACTGCTCCTTCACAGCCTCCTGTGCAGGGAGCTGAGGAGCCTCTCATACTGGAGCCTGCACAAACACCAAGGGATTTCCCTATGTTAGGACATTCCCTGTTCACCACTGCTCCTTGCTGTTCAAACCCAGGTGGATTTTGGTAAGCTGGACCCAAGCATGCGAATTCCTCCAGCTCTGAGGTTCAGGTGCAGTTCAAGCAGGTTTGAGGTTCAAAGCAGCTTTTTTTCCCACCTGGGTCTTATTTTTTTTTTTTTTTTTGGCATGTTTAGCTGCAGTGTAAATGGTTTAATGAGTCACATGCAATCTCAGAAAACACTATTGAATCCTGGCTGGGTGCCACAGCAGCCATTTATCTGAAATCAAAAGGTCATCGTTCTCAAATCAGCGGAAACAGAGATGGATTCAATTCACATTTCTGCCTAATTGTAACCAGATGCACTTTGGGAAATTCAATTTATGCTCTCCACTTCAATCATGCTGGGGACAGTCACCTCCCAAGCAAGCACTGGGGAGCAAGCCAGCCAACTCTTCTGTCAGCTGGATGAAGTGCAGGCTTTTCTCCTCTGTTATTTACATAAATGTATGGAAGCAGAGCTGCAGCTTAGCAACCAAAGGTCACTTGCCAGCCTGCCCACTGCTGGATCTGCCAGGACTGCAGGATGGGGGATCTCTCGGGAGATTGATGCTGAGGAGCACCATTAGCTCAGCCATAATTCCCCTCCTCTCCCTCCTTCCACAGGGAGGGGATGGTTTCATCCAGAGCGTGTGGCAGAGCCAGGGATCAGTCCCTTGCATTTGTCTCAGGTATCAGAAGATGGAGACAAATCCAGGAGATTATAGAAAAAGCTCCTGGCAAAGTCTGTTCCACTTTTCATCACATGCCCCTGTTTTGGGGGGTCTTTGAGCATTGGTAGGCTTTACCTGCTCAGATGGATGTTTTCCATCCTGGTTGCCTCTCCAGGGGCTAATTGGGATTTGTGTTGGTCCAGCATCTGACAAATATTTAACACCTTTCCTGGCTGGGACTTGCACCTTGGAGAGGAGGAGGCTGAGGAGATGTGATCAAGATTTATAAAATCCCAAAGGCGTAAGGTGAAGGCAGAGCTGGCTTTCACCAGAGCCCACAATAATAAAATAGGCAAAAGAACTCACTTCTTCATCCAAACAGGAGTGAACTTCTGCAAATTGTCAGCACAGGGGGTGTGGAAGCAGACAGCTTCAGTGGGCTCAAAAAGGGACAAGGCAATTCCCAGGCAGGATGCCCCTCACAGACACCACAGGGAACAGGCAGGGATGCCCATAATCCCATTTCTGCAGCTGCTGAGGGCACACGAGGGACCCGAACTGCAGGGCAGCCAGAGCCACCTGCTTCTGGGTGAAGTCCCATAGGACATTCTGGCACCTTCCCACCCCAGGCTGATGCTGCAATGCTGCCCATGTGGGACACCACTGTCCCCTGGCTTTCCTGGGACAGCCGAGCACAGGGACAGCTGTGCCACAGCTCCGGTTCCAGTCAGCATGGGGACATCTGCACGCCAGCTCTGAAAGGTCCCAAAGGTCCTAACCCTGCTGAGGAGCTGCTTGGGCACCTAAAATGAACACTTTTTTACTTTACAATTGTTTTTCTGAAAACCTTAGGGAGTTACACACACAAAACACATTCTGATTAAAGCATGACCTTAACATTGCAAATCAACTTGCTCTCAAGAAACTCGAGATTAAAGTTGTCTGGGCCTTCTTATTTCAAGGTATTTTTGTATATGTGTGATTAAAAACGATCCTTTATCATGTGCTGATGCACTCTTTCCTTCCCTAGCCGGGGATCAGGCAGGGTTAGATGGCAGATAAGGAGCTCTCTGGTTTCATCTCATTCTGGAAAATGGGCAGCAAGCCAGTCACCAGAAGTAACCACATCATCCATTCAAGCAGCTGGAAACAAGCCTGGAGAATTGGATCCTATCTCTACCTAAAAAACAAAATGCTGGGAAAGTTTTATAAGGTGGGACAACCTTTCAGAGCCGTGGGTTCTGCAGGTCCACGAGCCTGACCTGCAGCCCTGTGCCCCAACCACACAAGTCGTTAAAGGCAGCACTGAAAATCAGAATAAATTTAAGAAAAAAATTAAAACTGCACCCAAGGTGTCTGAAAGCAGGTCTGAAACCAACACAGAGTGGTCTGATCTCAGTTTCCCTGCAGCTCAGTTGCCCATCTGTGAAAGGCAGGGAAGCTCCCTCGCTTCCCACAGGCTTTGTGAAGGCAAATTGCTGTCTATGACTCCCCCAGGATGCACCTCAAGAGGTGGTAAATAATTCTCTGTTCAGTGAGAGGCTGAGCAGAGCACTGAATGTGGAGGTCAGGATGGCACACTCTGGGAAGCTCCTCGGAGGGGCTCCATGATCCCTGGGCACAGGGAAATGAGGTCCTTGGGGCACTGCACAGCCAGATCAGATAATTTAAAAAGTTCAATAATCTGCATGCATAGGCACAAAGAGACAAAAAAAAAGGTTGTTTTATTTAATCCTACCTTTAGAATTAATTCCAGCCCTTCCTAACTTTTAGATCATTCACTTTCCAGTTGCTATTTAAAAATGCCAAAGTCATTTGTGCGTGCATCTGTAACCCTATCCCAATGGATGGACACACAACGAGTGAGAACTGCCTGAGTAACTTGACCAAAGATCTGGATATTTTTTTCCCAACAGTGAAGAAATAAGAAGAGCAGGGCCTGCCATATCCCAGGCAGGGTTGAGTGTTTCCTTCTAGGAAGAAAAGGTGAGGGGTGGCCAGGAGCAGGTTGCTGTGAAAGGTCATAGAGACCTTTCCACTCCTGGCAGGATGGAGAGCGTGCCAGCATGGATAACGTCAAGGAGAAAATAACAGTAGTACAACAGCATTCTGTGCAGTAATTTCAGCAGTTCCAGTTTCTCTTCTCATCATTTATTTAAGACTGTGTCTAGACAGTGCATTACCATTCACAGAATTTATGACTAATGCCCTGAAAAGCAAAGATACCGGAATAATGTAAACATGGAAATCACCTAGAAGCCATACAAATCCTTAAATGGTTTAAAATATTCCCAAATTAACTTTGACAGGAAAAAGTGTCAGGGTGACCAGAGTATTTCATGGACAAACTTGCCCAGAGTGCTCATCAGCAACATGGCAAGGGCAGAGTGGAAATTCTGCAGCTAAGCTTTACAAGAGATTTACAGATTTGTTCGTGTTAGATGAAACAGAATCATCATCAGCTCTCAAGCCTAAAATATCCCTAGAGATGCCTTTAAAAGACATAGAATTATACTGGGGAAAAAAATATTTAAAGCTTTACCAGGATCGTTTTTTTCCCCACACAAGAAGATGGTCTTGATTTTCAGAGGTTCAGAAACACCTGAGTTTCTTGTGCAAACAGTGACAACCATGGTGACTCTTCCACATTTATCTGGCACAGCTCTTTCCTTGTACTGCAGAATTAAAAAGCCATTTTCTCTGATTGCCTCCTAATTTTGCCATTTGATACATACAGGCACACATGTATGCATGTGCCTGTATACTCAAAAGACCTTACTGAAGTAATTTTTCAAGAATAATGAGATGTACTGGAGATTTTCCCCAGTGTGGAAGTGATGCTTGGAAAATACAGATGATCAACAGCAGGTCCTTTGCCACTCTGACACGTCTGCCTGGACACACAGTAACCTGCAGGTCAAATTTTGCCCTGGCTGAGACTCCACAACAGCCATGGAGACAAACAACGGCAGGATAGAATAAACTAAGAATTATGCTTTAATTTCTCTTCTCTAGCACATCATTTTAGGAACAAGTAAAACACAACGATGCCTTCTGGTCTCTATGACCTTTCACAGCAACCTGCTTCTGTTAAAATCCTGCTGGACACAATATTGTACCTGAGACTGTGGAGAAAACGCCTGGGGGGGGGAAAAAATGTTTGGAAATTCTTTTTCCAATGCTCTGAAGCAACTTAGAAGTAGAATGAACACATTGTTCTTGACAGATCCCATGACAGGACATATGGCTCATCGCCCCTCATGCCACGTTCTGTGATCCGCTGCAGGAGCAGGTTTGGGGACATTCCCACAGATCTGAGTCACTCAAGTCTTATGACCCAAAACAAGGGCCAGGCTGCAGTAGGACCTTTCCTTTGCCATCTGCTGTTCCTGTGTGGGATTATGCAAATGCCCAGGTCCATACTGAAAAGGGGAAATGGAGAAAATGCAATGTCATACCGAAATTGGGAGACAAAATTATGTCCTGCAGGACTTTTCTGGATGACAGAACAGTTGAATGCCAGTTTAGATAATTCAAGATGTCTGTTCAGCCTAAAAGCATGTAACTTCATCCATTAAAAAATACGAAGTTCCTTTTCCCCACAGAATCCCCTCCATCTATGTCTCAAGTTCTGATTAAACTGGGAATTTCTTGTTGACAACTTGTAGCCCTGATATGGGAAGGGGAAAAGCTTCCATTTTGAGACAAAGTTGATTAAGTCTTCCTGAGCAGAGTCTTATTAACACTCAGAAGTTAAATCAGAGCCCCCCAAAAGTTCACCAGTTTTTCAGACCTCCCACATAGTTGTAGGTAACCAAGGAAGCCCTAAGAAAATTGGCCCTAATGTAGTTTTGGCTGGAAAGCATTTGGCCCCTTGCCCTGACATCACAAGTTGTTTTAAATTTGAACCAATACTGGGTTTGCATTCTGGGAACAGACCCCGCCCCACATCAAAGGAGATGTTCTCCTGAGTGCATCCTGCATTACTTTTGAGGAGAAAGCTCCTGGATTAAATACAGGCAGGCTCAGAGCAGGCACTGCACCAGGCACAATGATGTGATTTACTGCTCCTGGCCAGGGAAACTGCCATGAACCTGGACAGGGAATGAGCCCTTGGAGGGGGAACAAGCAGGTGCCTTCCTCAGGCTCCCCTGGAAGTTCAGTGAATTTGTGACTTTGTGGCTGGCAAAGAGCAAGAATCAGGAGGTTTAGTCCTTTTTGGAGACTCACTAATTTCAGTGAATAGGAACCTATGGCCCAGAACTGAGTTAAGCCTTTACACAGCTCAGCTGAAGTGAATCTTTTCCCACCCTTAATCTGACTCAAACTTACCTAGAGAGCAGTAGAGTCCAACCTGCTCATACCCTTCACAGCAATCTGTGAGAGTGATGGCTTCAGGGACTTCAACCCTGTGGTACTGTGTCCTGTGGTGTGTCCGGGGACACACCATCCACGGTATCCATCCTCCACAGGATGTGTTCTTCTCGTAGGACTTTTGGTAGGCAACCATTTTAAACACATTTTTGGTCAGGGTGTAGTTGCACAGGTGGTACCCTAGCAAAGAGAGGCCTTTTTCTAGGGAAGAAAAATGGGAAAGAAAGGGATCAGCATCAGCTTGTCACCCTGAAGTTCCCTGCAGTATCCAGTTAAAAACAGTGTTATGAGAAAGCAGTGGCAGAACCAACGCAGATGAATGATTTCCAGCAAGGCTGATGTTGGGAAGAACATCACTTCAAAAAACAGGCAGAAGAAAGAATTAGTAGTGACTGCTTGTCATAGGCATCACTTTGGGCATGAAAGGATGCAGGTTGGCAGAAAATTCAAAGATTTCTCGGTGCCTTCAGGTGTGGGGTGGAAAAAGGGAAATTTAACTCAAGTAAATACAAAGGAAATTTACATATGTTAATAGAAATTAACAGTTGAGCACAATAGGCACTTCCAGGGCAGTTATCCAAGTACTTTAAATGCCCACTCCAGCCTCAGGCTGCCCAAGCGTTGATCACTCTCCACTGACTATAAGGGGAACGAAGGGCGAGGAACTCATGGGCAGATGAGTCACAGTGGATGTCTGGAATAAGACATCCTTCAGACATCACCCTAGGCTAAAGCTGGGTACTCATACATCACCGGGAAGGACTTGCAGGTATCTGACACAAAAGGTATTCCTGGAGCTCCTACGCTGCCTCCCTGCATTTGTAGCAGACCTTGTTCATCAGGCCCTTTGAGACCTGCAGTGGTTCATCGACTTGAGTACAAACAAAGTCACTGATCAGGTCATTAACTCCATCATTTCACGCAGATCTGGGGATGGCACTCAGCTTCCAGAGCTCTGAAAGCAATCATGATGAGGAGTGAACTTGTTACATGCTTTACTTAAAACTGAAATACTTCAGCAGAAACAGGGGAAAAAAACCAACCCAACACAAAGAAACAGCAACAACAGCAACAAAACCAGATGGAGTTTAAGAATTAGCAGTAAGCAACCTACAGTCATGTCACAGCCAGCAGGCTGGCTCCTAATGAGATGTTATAGAAGCCAGAGGGGTTGAGTCACCCTGTGTCCCATTTGGGAAACAGATCGGATGGAATTAAAATGCCTGTATCATCCTTTAGCCAAAGCAAAAGAAACTTTAATAAATATGAATTAACTGCAGAGATTCAAATATAGCAGGACTGTTTTTTTCTGAGAGCTCTGAGGGCACCAGTGTCAGCCAACAGACAGACTGAAACTAACTCAGTATACACAACAGGAATACAATTAAAATATTTACAGCTTATCTTATTTGTACAACTTATCTCCTGCCTGAAAAGATGAAATATGTAAAAACAATTCAAGGGAAGGAAAAAAAAAAGAATTGTCAGGCTTTTAGGAATCCTGTGCTTTTATCATGTTTAGCTTTCCAGCTAAACAAAAGACGTGTAATTTGAGCAGGACTAAGAAAAGAGCTTTGGACAGGACGATCCATTTGTAGTGCAGGGACAGTCCAGAAGAAAACATGGAATAGATATGGTGTCTAGATATGGCCCCTGGGAGTCCAGCCCTGCTCTGCCTCACTCATCTCTGCCTTCCTCCTGCAGCAAAAGGCAGAGTTTGATGCTGGGTTCTGCTCCAGGGAGTGTGTGTGAGAGCCAGAGACCTCCCAGCAGGCTCCAGGGAATCTGTGCTGCTGCCTGGAGCAGGCCAGCAGGAAAATATTGAGAGTGAGGGCAGAGCTGGAAATCCCATTCCCTGCTTCTTCCTCCTGCCCAGGCTCCAGCAGGGCACCTCTGTGTCCAGTCCCTGAAGCTCCGGAGCCAGCGGCTGAAAAGTCTTCACATCCCTAAAAAAGCTGCTCTTTGTCCTTAAGGAGGGAGTGGAAGGAGATGGCCAAGAGGGGCAGGAAGACACCCAGCCTGTCTCAAGCTGTCTCAAAGCCAGTCTCAAGCCCACACCCTGCCTGAGGCAGGACAGAATCCCAAAGGCTGGGGTGGAAGTCTGACCAGGACCCAGCCTGGACCCAGCCATGGCTGTACAGGGAGGGATGGAAGGTGAAGTGAGCCACAGAAAGCAAGGTGGCCTCTCCCTCTGGCTGACTTTAGGATAACTCTCTGGGAGAAAGGGAAAAGAAAACAAATGTGGGTTCTGGAGCAGAAATCACAGACCAAGGGCTGCTTTTTATTCAGTGTGTTTGATCGGTTAACACTTCACACAAGGCACAAGTGCCTGACGAGAAACAGGCAGCTGTCGTTGCATTTTGGAAAACATTCCCTTGCCATGTGCTAAGACTGCTCCAAGAATACCTTTCCCTGCAAACACTTCTAGGCATGTAGGTGTGGGGGGGAAAAAAAATCGTGTTTCAGCTTTTTTATTTGTCTTGGGTTTTTTTTTTCCATAAGTTTGTAACCTGAACGGCTAAATAACCAGAGTGGAACAGAAATAATCCCTAAATCAATTTGGTCATAGCCTTTCCCTGGAGAAAGTGCACAAATTTCTGTTGTGACCAGGGAAGGAGGGAGGAGCAGGATAACTTTTGTTCTATGAAAATGAGAAAGAGGAACTCATGTATTAAGGAATCAGACTGGTAAAGTATAAAATTATGTTGGAGGAGAGTAGGGCAGGTAAGAAGGAAGTGTTCAGCCTTGTTCCTCATCCCTGTGATCCCTCCATTTCTCCAGAGCTCATGTATGGCATGGCTAGAGCAAAGCAGGGACTGGAAGGGAAAAACTGAGTAAGGAGAGCACTGAGGATTTGTGTTGTCCGTGCAGAGCTGAGGCTGCACTGGAAAGCTAAAAATTCCAGTGTCAGCTGAGCTGGCTTAGTCTCTACAGCAATGTGCAACATAAATACAGGTATGAAACTGAGAATAAGATGGTGTAGAATTAGACACAGTTTATAATTGGAAGCTACAGCTGTCAGAGCAGATATGAAGTCATATTTCATACTTAAACATTGATACTAGGTATATATATATATACACACACTTTAGGTATAGAATGAGCCTGCCAAAGCCTAAAGAGAAGCTTTGAGATAAGGCAGTGGTGGTACAAAAAGATACTCCCAGTGCAAGAGGCTGGACTGAAGGTGGCAGGGAGAGGTGCAGCAGCACCAACCTTTGCACCATCCATCACTCCCACACTGTTCAGAACGAGCTTTGACTATCACAGGGTTCAATTATTTGCTGACAGCAGTTTGCTGCTGAGCAATGTGGCTTGGATCAATCTGGGCTCTTTAGCAAATTGGCTTTCTGTTCTCATTGCTCCCATCTATGGGATTATGGCACAATCAAATGGAATTAAAATGCACTGGCTGTTGTTTTCAGCAACTCAAAGCTGAAGTCGATGGCACAGCAGAAGGCAGTCCCCTGGTATTAGTATGGAAATGTTACACCTATCATCTCTGGATTTTAGGTTTTTATCTTAGAAACCACCAGCTTTCAGCAGGGAAAGTGTTAATATTTTATTTTTTTTTTATGTTAAGCAAGAGCAGAAACAATTAAAGCCAACTTTTATTAATAAGAAACAAATACTGAGAGGAAAGCCTGGGAGCAAAGGCTGCATAAGAGCAAGTTGCTTAGAACTCAAGGTCAAACCCAGACCAGAGCTGAGAGCATGATCAAAAAAACAGCAATAAAAAATGCTTGATAGCATTTATGACACAGACAGAGCTGCAATTCTGGAAACTTCACCACTCAAGTGCCAGAGAAGCCACTGCAAGCTGGGATCTGCAAAATCTCTTCTCACTGGAGAACAGCGAGAGCCAAAGAAAAGCCCCTTTCTTGTCTTGACATAACCTTAAAAATAATCTGTTGGAACAAGTTCATGGAGGGCAGATTCAAGCTTGGTTTTGAAAGGCAAATGCTCCAAAACATGAAGAAAAACGGATTAAGGGCTTGATTTTTTTTGCATGTTCCAAATCCTTTTTGAAGTCAACACCATTTACTTTAAGTGGCACTAAAATTGGGGTTCTAGTGGCCTCAATCTGTAGAAACCTCTTTTCAGCTGTGACTTCAACAGAATAATAGAAAAGTCTGCAGGGTTCTAAGAAATATGGTTTATATTTAACTGAGACTCACAAAACCACTTAAATTTAAAAAAAGCAACAACGAGCAGCCAAAAATCACGATATTTTCTCATCTAAATAAATCAAAACAGAAATGAAGAGTAAATTAGGAGTTTGTTTAGCAGTCACAATCGGATTAGGTTTTTCCAAATTACAGCCCCTACCACTGACAAAAGTTAAGCATCTCTTCTACAGCCTCATTTTATGCATCTCTAGGAATTTGCCAGGCACATTGCTACATCATTTCCTCCTAAAGCTGATTTTAAAGACAATTTTCATACAAATTTGCGCATTATTGAAGACAAAGCAGCAATTCTACCCGTTCATTTCTGGCACAAAGGAAATGACAAGGATTTCGCCCTGGGATGAAAGGCTGGGGACAAAGGTTGAATTTTTGCTTGGTTGGATTTTCTCTGTTTAATTATCGACAGAGGATCCTTAAATGGTCGCTGAGACATTGCCAGTTCTCCAGAGAGCGGCCAACTTGGCTGGTTTATTAAATCAAAAAGAGCTATCCCACATCCAAACCGAGCTGTCCTCTGGCCAGGTTTGCATCACTCACCTGTAATTTCATCTCCCCTTCCCCGCCGTGTGGCTGCCCAGAGGATGAGAACAGAAATAAGAGTGATCCCGGCCATTGTGGGGCCCACCCTGGATAAACCTTTCTTATCCCTTTGTTTCCAAGGTGGTAGAGCTTGGTCCTTACACGAAGGCTTTTGGATTAGGGAAAAAGGTGCTCTGGGTTTTTACCTTTTGCAGGCAGGTGACAACTGCTGGCAACAGAAACAAAGAGGCTCCGGTGGGAATTTTGCTGCTTCTCTCTCCTTCCCACTCTCTCCAGGGAGCCTGCCTCTTCTGCCGGTTCAGCTCGGCTCCCCTAGCCTGATTTTGAGAAAAAGGCATCTTAAAACTTCTGGTTTAGTCCATATTTATCCTTCAGAGCACTTATTCCCTCTCCTTAAACACCCAACATCTCGGAGCCAGATTAACACACCTCAGATGTCAGGTATAAACATCTTGAATTTAATTTCTGTCCACACATCAGGTGATACTACTTTGAAGGTCTTTAATTCTGTGCCTTGCAAGCAAACTGAGAGTAAAAGCAAAGATCTGTGTCAGGGTTTATTCCTGAGTTTAAGCTGTTTCACCAGTCACTCTCATTGTGCTCCTCATTTCACTGCAATTTCAGCATCTCATAAGCCAGAGCAATGCCAGGCAATGCAGAACCTTTTCAGGCAGGTCTGAGGAACCAAAATCCTTTTCTTTTTGTTGTGTAAATAATGAAGGCACATTCCCAAGACAGATGTGCCTCCAGCTTTACAACACACAACAATAACTTCAGTGCAATGTCACTTGGCTCATGCAAAGACAAGGAGCAAACAAGGGATGATATTTTATGAGGAGCTGACACTAAAGCATGGAAAATCACAGGTACAGCTATTGGATCTGAGGCAATATGTTCAGAGCAGCACTTAAATACATATCACAGTATTGCAGACAATTCCATAAAGATGAAAGAGATGGATGAAAGGGATCTGGAACCACAGACACTTATTTGTGTATGTTCAGATAGGAGAGCTGGGCTTTGTGTAGCATCAAGGCACTTGTGAGCTGTTCTTCTGGCTTGGAAAATCAAATATCAAGCTCATAAAAGGAAGAAAAACAAAGGAAAATTAATGCTTGCCTAGGAAAAAAAAAGGGAAAATGGGTACTGGTTAATTAACTAAATTTAAAAAAAATTAAAGAATTTATTTGGAAACATTTCTCTGTCTAAGGAGAATGTGCACATTAGCAGCAGGATGTCTTGCCAGGCTGTATCTGCAGTTGCACCACTTACATCCCCTGTGAGCTCACGGAGGCAACAGGGAGCCCCTGGCTGCAGGCTGGACAGAGGATGCCATCTGACTTAAAAACCCCACGAATAAATAAAAAATTATAAAAAGCAGGACTCAAGTCGGTGAAATTCAGTGTTCAAATAGAAATATATCTCTTCATGGTCTGTTGTGGGTTTTTTTGAACAATCTAAATTTTTTGGGAAAAATATCTTGGTTGAATTTTTTTGGCTAGCACTGACAAAATCCAGATTTTTAGCCCTTAGAAATTATCTGGTCTCTCCTATAAAAAAGTATATCTTGGCCAATTTCAAATATAGGTAATGCCAGACTGGCACCTGAATTGAATTGCATCTGGGGTCTCCCAGTTACAATCCTAAATTGCTGGGTAGGGTTGCCATATGTTTTCCAGAGGTAGCTCTAAACCAAATGCCACCGCATTCACCACTGAGGACTTCTGTGGCTGAAGTATCACCCTCTCAATTGCAGTAAAAGATGATCATCCCCAATTTAGGTTTACCAATTCCTCTTTAGGACTCCGAAAAAACATGGATAGAACTTTGCACATTTGCGGCTCAGTCTTAGGGCTGGCAGCTGTGGCAGGGTGAGGCAACCAATGAGGAGTTGCAAGTCCATTGCAGTAGTGAATGAAATGGTTCCTAAATACAGAACATGCAGAATCCCCTTTTCACATAAAAATTTGTGAAAAGTCAGTGGCTGGTTAATCCAAACAAGAAATGGGTACAGAAATCGTGTGTATTTCAGGATTTACCTTGCACTTTGCAAATTCTTTGAGGTTCTGATTTATATCTGCTTTGTTTCTTCAGTTATTGCCATTTAGGCTCACAGCAATTTACCATTTAGCAATGCAGACACTGGAAAAGACCACTGAGGCAATTAAGGATGCATCCTGTGTCCTGTCAAGCCTTTTCACATCTTCCAGCCAGATTCCTGTGCTGTATTAACTGCAGCAAGGTTAAGATGATGCCCTGCACCCCCTGCAGCACCATGTGCTCTTCATGCTACTGTAATGAGTTGCACTTGCTCAGCACAAGCCAACACAGAGTCTCCTGCAGGGAAACTAGAGATTCCTCAATATTTTGGAAGGCTGACCACCTGTACATGTAGGGATGATTGCATATAACTACAATTTTAGAAATAATAATTATATTTCATAAATAAATTTTTGGTATATTCTCCCTTATTCTTTTCAAGTAGGTGTTATCTGTCTCCCAGGGAACAAGTGACAGGACAAGAAGAAATGGCCTCAGGGGGAAGTTCAGGGAGCCCAGGGAGGTCTGGAGTCCTCATCCCTGGAGGTGTCCAAGGAATGCCTGGACGTGGCACTCAGTGCTCTGGGCTGGGTGACAAGGTGGGCATCGGGCACAGGTTGGACTTGAAGATCTTGGAGGTCTTTTCCAGCCTAAATGATTCTGGGATTCCATCTTAGGACTCCAGTGGAAAATTTTCCCACTCTTTCTTTGGTGATGAGGAAGGACAATGGAAGAGGAACAGGGAAGGAGATGCTCAGTGGAACGAAAGCCCTGGCTGTGTGGTGCTGGTTGTGAGCTTCCAGACTGGCTGATGCTCCTGCACAATCCTCCTGGCACAGTCATCTGGAGCTGATCAGTTCTCCTGGATCTGTTGTTTATACTTTCTGCAGTTGTGTTTGTAATATCTGAATCGATCTAAAGTTTGCAATTTATACAAGGAAGGGCTGTGCCAATAAAAGCCACATCAAAATCCATTTGTGGGTAATACCACAGGATCAAGAAGTGGATTTTTAGAGGTGGGATTTGACTCTCCTAGACTGTACTACCAGTAATTGAAATATAGTGGCTGACAGCAGGCTTTCTCATCATACTTTTTAGGCATTTATTGCTTTGGACAGATTCACTTCTGATTTAATTAGTCACTTAGAAGATCCTGATCTTCTTTAGGCAAGGGGTTTGACACAGAAAGGTCAGTTGCTGGAACATTTCTTTCTTGCTTTGTATTGCTTTGTCTATAAAGTAATCATTATTTCAGATGCAGGAAATGGTCATGACATTTCGAGACAGACTGATCTGCATGAGGGGAACAGCACTATGGGCTCGTTAGGAATAAAACAAAAACTGCTCCGTGCTTCAGAAGCCAGCACATCTTTCCATAGATGGATAGGATCTTGAGAACCATTAAATCATTTAGCTTGGAACCATGGAATTACAGAATGGTTTGGGCTGGGAGGAACCTTAAAGATCCTCCTGTTCCAAGTCCCTGCCATGGACAGAGACACCTTCCACTAGAGCAGGTTGCTCCAAGCCACATCCAACCTGGCTTTGAACACTTCCAGGGATATGGCATTCACAACTTCTGTGAGCAACCTGTTCCAGTGCCTCACCACCCTCACAGGGAAGAATTTCTTCCATATATCTAATTTAAACCTGCTCTTCTTCAGTTTAAAATCATTGCCCTTTTTCCTCTCACTACTTGGCCATATAAAAAACATCTCTGCCTCCTTTTTATAAGCCCCCTTTAGTCACTGGAAGGCTGCTCTAAGGTCTCCCTGAAGCCTTCTTTTCTCCAGGATGAACAACCCCAGCTCTCTCAGACTGTCTTCATGGCAGAGGTGCTCCAGCCTTCTGATCATCTTCGTGGCCTCCTCTGGATACTCCAAAAGGTCTGCATCCTATTTATGTTGTGGATCCCAGAGGCGGATGCAGCATTCCAGGTGGGATCTCATGAGGGCAGAGCAGAGGGGTAGAATAATCTCCCTCGACCTCCTGGCCACTCAAAAACCTCTCAAAATCGGCTGTCAGTAAATATCCACATACATCTCCCAGGCTCCCACAACATCACCCTGTCAGCCTGAGAAAATCCAGGCTGTGGCCACAGCAGACTGTGGGAATGGATGGAGGTGCCACCATTCCTGAGGATCTCACTGTGGAAATGAACTGATCCAGGTCAGGGAGGCAAAGGCCAAACCATGCTGCCAACGAAGGTGACAAGAAATTCAGATGAGAGCTGATTTCCATCTGATTTCTGCCCCATGACTGCATTCTCTGCTCCCAGTGACTCCCAGTGGATTTTGTCTCACCAGCAGGGCAGTCTTAAAAACTGCTCCTGCTGTGGCATTTCAGATATTTAGCAAGGGTTGAGCTCACACCAGTCTTTCCCTTAGTGGGGCAGTCCTAAGGTTTCTTTCCTCTTCTGCATTCCTAAACTCTACAAAAACTGCAGAAACTTAATTGTCTTTGAGCCTGCAGCTGACCTATCAAAACTGGCTTAAATCAGTCAGCAAGGCCAAAAGGTGTTAGAAGAGAGGAACAGGCTAACTTAGCCAGAAATAACCTTTTTGCAGCCAAACACACACACAAAAATAATTCCTGCCATCAGGATACAAATCTATTCCTGCTTCTTAAAACGAATACATATAATGGACACCTCAATGTCTACTCCCCACAGAGAAAAGAATTTTTCAGAAACTCTACCTATTCAGCTCTCAGAGTTAAAACGTTTGAGTCCAAGGGCTTGAATTCCCTGCCACTGCCACAGAGCTCTTGTGCAGCCACCAGGGAGTCACACAGGTCAAATTTGCCACTGCAAGGAAGCCATGGGGATGGGAGGGGGCAGAAAACCCTGTATTTCAGACCTTGTGAGAGTCACAGCTACAGTGCTATAAATGTGCTTTCACTTATCTTACCTGAGAAGAAAGTGGAAGAGGTTTTGCCACTGTTAGGATGGGCACAGCTAAACTGGCAGTTTTTTAAAGGGGTCATTGTTTCCCTGAGCTTCAGACATCCAGAAAATGGAATAGCAGCACTTGTGTGCTTCACTGTTGTATTTCAAGGAGAAGGCATTAAAACCAAGGGATATACACAAATGACAGCAACAAAAATCACTTATACCCCAGGAGCTCATTAACTGAACTGTGCAGGCAGAACAGCCCCTGACAGCACCCAGCAATTTGTTCTGTCTCACCAACAAACCCTTGTTCCTCAGGAAAAATCTTTGGGTTTTGGTTTTTTTTTTTCCCCCTGAACACGCACAAACTGTTTGAAAGTGACTCATGAGGAAAAAGTTCTTATTGGGAACAGGAGGAAAAAATATGAGTCAGGCGGAGGTCATGCTGAACCCCTGCCCGGCCCCGCTCCTCGCACAGGGGAGGTTGTGCAATCCCAGCACAGAGGAGCTCTTGTTGCCTCCAGCACTTCGAGGGCAGGGACCCATCCCCAACACGAGCTGGGGACCAGATGAGACTGGATCACACCTCGTGCATGAGTTGGGTACCAGATGAGGCTGGATCACACCTCATCCGTGAATTAGCGGCGCTGCAGGGGAGTAAATCCCAGCTCAGACATTTTGTAGCCTGCTTCTTGTTTTTTACTTTAAACCCAGGAGTTTTTGAAGGAAAGCAGCCAGGGAGGTGGGAATTTGCCATTTTCTTGGGTCAGAGTCAGAGTCAGAGGATCTCCTGCTCAGCATCCCCCCACGGGTTACAAGGGCCAAGCCACCTGGAGGTCCCATCCAGGAGGGAGTCTGGCCTGTACCAGCACCTGCTGATGGGAATGAGCCCCTCCTCGCTCTGCCTCGCTGGCTGAGCCATCAGATTCCTGTAGCAAAGGTTTGGGAATGCTGCACTGACACCAAATCCCACACTTCCTCGCTCACCCGATGCCACAGGGCTCAGGAAGAGCAAACACCAGAGACCAGCCCAAAGATTTGGCCCTGCTTCACTGGCTTGTGCCCTTGCTGCTGCCTGTGACCCGTTTGTGACTGCAGGCACCTGCTGCTCCTCATGGAAAAAGGATCACTTCATAGCTTTTATCCCTCCAAATCCCATCCAACATACAGCTGGGATACGGATGGGAAGGACAGAGGACTGTGCATGCAACTGGAAATTTCACTTGTGAGTCCATCTCTTGCACACAGATGCAAAACCTGCCTCTGTTCAGGAGATTTGAAGTGCAAAATAAACCAAAACACACAATATGCTTTTTGCTGTTTGTAAATATCATAATTTGGCCCTCACTGCCAGCCAAGAGTTACAGAGACACAGACACAGACCCAAGGACACCTTTCTGAGGAGAGATTTTTCTCAGTTGTTTCAGAAGGGAATCTATAGCCCAAACTCCAGGATTTGCTTCACCATTTGTGTAAGATCTTCTATTGATGTATTAGACTTAAATGCTTACAGGAAGCTTCTCACTTTGAAGGACCTAGAGGCACATTGTTGTGTGTGCTCCTGAGCCAGCTCAATTAAAAGCAGAGCAGCTCATGAAGGAGGAGGAGCCTTTCAAAGCAGAAACACTGCATTTAGGGAACCTAAAATACAGACAAGGTATGGGATGGCATCTCGCTCCTACTATGTGAATACTGAGGAAGGAATTCAGTAAGGTTTGCAAAAAACCAGCACATTTTAACCTGGGTAGAAGACACAAACACTTAAACAGACTTGTTTAGGAGAAGGAACAAAGCTGTTTGAGGGAGGTTTATTGTTTCTTTTTTCCTCCTTGTTAATACCTGTAATTGTGACCAACCCAGCACAAACACTGGATTACTAAATACAAAGGAGGTGAGGAGCTTTTTAACTGGGCAGAAAAACACCAGATGACCGAAACAATAAATGATTAAAACCAATATGAAACGGAAGTTTGAGGCATAGGGAAATTCTTGGGCTGCAAGAATAAGAATACATGTTTTAATCTGTCTGCCAGAACCAGACAAGTTATGAACCCAAACGTGTGTCTCTGAGACATTCTGAACACACAAAATTCAATGGTGCTTTCATAGATCTCACTCTATACAGTGAGGAAATGCTTTTCTTTTTTCTTTTTTTCCTAAAGAAAATCCTGGCCTGCTGTCAAGTGCAACCTTTGCTTTGAAATTCTTATACATTTTTTTTTTTTTTTAGATTGATGCTAAACCATCCGTGCAATGAAAACCAAAGAATCCCTGGGTTTTCCGTGCCTTTGCTGACACCTTTCCCCCAGCTAAAGGCTGCAAACCGCTTTGTCAGAACCCCTGCACCAGGTGCCTGTGAGAAACCAGCCAAGCCTGAGCAGAATTCCAGACTTGCCCGGGAGGCAGCGATCCGCCCTCGGAACGGCTCGGCAGCAGCAGCAGGAGGCTCCTTGCTGCTGCTCTGACTCTGCATTTTGACACCCGTGTGCCTTCGCCAGGGTTTCGCCCACCGAGTGACTCCGGAGCATCTGTCGGGCTGAGGCTGCTGCTGAAGCAGAGGAGGGCAGAGCTCCAGCAGGGTTTATTCCATGGATTGAGCAGTGGAAGAGTGGGAGTCTAATATTAGCCCACCAGGGGCACCTTGGGGGGCACCTCCAGGACCGTGCAGCTCCATCCTCAGAACAGTTTTCCACCACAGTGGGGAAGAACCATGCTCTGTCTCCAAGGGGTTTCTCAGCACCGATATTTCCACTCCTGATGCCAGGGAAACCTCTGCTCCCTGTACATCCTCTCCAAGGGGCAGCCCCTGCCTCGGTTAGGCAGCGCTCTTGGATTCTCCAGGGACTCAGGAAAAGAAAACCGTTCCCACCTCCTAACGGCATCAAGCGCTGACACAAACGCTGGCAGTTTCTTTATGATACCATAGTGCTGAAAGGAGAAGCAGAAATGTTAATGGTTTGGAATAAAGATTATATATTGCATCCCTGGCTTGGTAACCCGCAAAAGAAGCAATCGATCACCTCCTTTGCAAAGCTAATCAGGAAAAAGGAGAGATGCCTGGCAAGGAAGTTCAGTGTTTGGAGCACAAAGAGACTTCACACCAGGTTTTGGCATTCTCAGGTGAAGAGAAATATGTGGTCATGCACTGCAAAGCAGGAGGAAAACAATTTTCTTGCTTTTTCTCTCCAGTTTTCAGACCACAAAAACCCCAAGTAAATTTATCTCACTCTATTTAACTAAGAAAAAAAACCAAACCCCACAACAAAATGTAGTTTGCCAGATATTGAGAGCTGATATTTAAAGCTCCAAAAGAAGCTGATTTTCAAAATGTTTATTGGCTTGTGAAAACAGTGGATTATTTACTGAATCTGTTCTGCACCCTTAATTAGCACAAATGCCAGTAGGGAAACTTCCTGCGTGCCTTCTCCCATGCTGACCTTCTGCATGAGAAAAAATCCCTAGTGAAAATAGATTTTAATTCCCTCCTTGAAATCAAACATCTGGCTTTGGTTAAGGAGGCACATAACCCTGTCCTTTGTGATATTTGGACTGCAAGAGCTCTGGGGCAGGGAGGATTTTCTTTGTTATTTGCTGCTGAAAACAATAGGAATTTCAGTTTATGGATACAATAATGCCAATGCTGCCACTGAAGGGTGATGAGAACATGATTGTTTTTGTGATTAACATTCATTTATCACTAAAATGCCACGTGTAAATACCAGCACACATATTCCATCCCTCTCCGTCTTTGCAATTAATTTCTATCATATTCTAAAAACTACTCAGTATTGTCCTGTGTGAGAGACTGAGCTCACAAACTGATCTAATGCCCCAAATTCCTATGGAAAGGTGAGAGCCAAGGGTGTGTCAGCCTCCCCTAAAAGGCAGCACTGCTGATATAATTACTGCATCAGTAAAATCACCTTAATGAGAGTTAAGAGAATGTGTGCATGTCTTTAAAAATGGGAGACAAATGAAATAAGTTTAGACCTATCACATTTTTATTTGGTTCTCTGTCCTTCTCAGCGATCTGATGGGATGGACAGACTGGGACCCACTGGCAAAGTCACAAAAGGCCTTAGGACTGTCTGCAAAACTTCCACACCTTTGCTGTCTTATTTCTTCAATAAGAAAGCAAAAGCTTAGCTGATGCTGAGAATAAATGAATGCTTTGCCTATATGCCCCAGTTTCTAAGCAAGAGCTAAAACATTGAAGGGCAACATCATTCCCTGCACGCAAAAGTTCTGGTTTTATAGACCTTGTCCTTCCAGAACCAAAAGGGACAAAAATACTTAACACAAGTTTAAGCACTGGAAAAGTTCATATGATGAGCCCTGAGGGCTCATAAACAGCAGCAGATGGGTAAAACCTTAATCACCAGGCTAAGAAAATCACCCTGATGTCAGTGCTGGTATTTGATGCTTCCTCAGGATGTGGTGAATATGTTTCCTTACCAGCAAGGTGGGAACCTCATACTGTGGAAGGACACAGAAAAGTATCCTCATGGTAACAAGAAAGTCTTTATGGATAACAAGGGGCCAGTAAGAAATGATTTATCATATGATCCACAACTAAAGCAACATTTCCATGTCAAAAATGGCATGGCTGAGGCAGTTTTGCACTCTGAAGAGCTGCTGCAAGTGTCAGGAAGCAGCCAAAAACTCAGCAAATTACCTGGAGTTTAATGTAGAACAAAGGATGATGCACACCTGAAAAAATCTGTGTAATTCTCTGATCCTTGAGGCAGAGAAAAGAAGGATTAGTCAGAACATTTTTGCTTGTCACATGCTGCTGAAACACCCTCCAAGGCAGACATGATCAAGAGTTAGGCAAAGTCAAATTCCACTAATACTTGTATTCCCTTTCCTTTTGCTGCACCAAGAACAAAAATGGGAAGTCCAGCTCCTTTTAAAAGCAAACATCCACATTTTGAAGAATCATGTGCCCACATTATGCAACTACCTAGTCCCTAACAAAATGGGCTGGTTTTCAATCTAGAGTTGTCTAAAAATAAATTTGAGAGGACTGTTTTCCCAAGAGGGCAAGGGTTATGCACATAACTCGGTGTCCACTTGGAAAGTCTCTTCCGCATTCCTACGAGCAGCACTAATGATTATCTAAACAGAAAGGTCTTTTTCACCTAATTTACTTTTAGGTCCTCTTCTGTCTTCCCCCTTTTTACATTTCTATCAGTCTGAATACTAAATGCAGATTAATGTTTTGCTTAGGTTTGTTCCTTAACATGACGCTGCCATTATGTACATTTATTTTTATATACATACATGTCTATACTGACACACAAACACATGTGCTTTGTATACATAAACAAATACATACAGGTACCAAAAAGGATGTATAAGTGTATAAACACATTCATGCAAAGGTACAAGCCCTGCAAGAGGAATTGTGTTTGATTCAACACTGTTAATATTTAAATTTAAAATGATGGAATTGTATCAGCCTGTTGAAACTTGATCTTGCAAAGCCCATTTTTCAACCATGATTATTACACTCATTAAGCATCACAGCTTATACAGAAGGCAAATGTGATAAGGATAAAAAAAAAAATAGAAACTGTGGCTTGTAACTGTGTGCAATCCATGAGGAGGGAAATGCTCCCTGCACATTGGGTGCTTGAGCTGGATGTTGTAAACACCCTCCAGAAGCTTTTATCTATCAGTTTAGTTTAAGCCTTTATCCTTAACAAGTCTTTACATGTGCACCATAAAGGCAAGTCCCACAGCACCTTATTAACTTGTTTATTCTTTCCAGCCCTCTGCGTTCAGGCTGAATCACATTCTGCAATTAGCTGCTAGGAAAACAAATGAAACTTACTTTGTTTTCCTGTGTTTAAGGATCAATTCAAAACCTGTCCTCTTCGGAAAGTATTTAACAGACTGAGTTAGGATCAGTTTAATGCCTGAATTATTTTTCCTGTACCACGAAAAGAAACTGCTGCTGAGGTTATGCTTAAAACCATCGAGGTGCTGCAAAAAAATCCGTGACTCAAACAGCGAATTTTGATGATTTAGAAAACTTCATCACCTTTTCTACAAGAACAAAAGATTTAATTATTTTTAGGATGTAGGAGTGACAGGGTGGTCTTGGCACGCCACAAAGTTCAACTGGTAGCACGTTGATATTCTTTCCTTTGAAAAGTCTTGCCTCTAAATTTCAGCGTTGAAGTGATTCAATTATTAGAAACTTGTGCTGGCAAACAAAGGGCAGCACATCTCTGCTGTGCTGCATGACATTCATTTGTATGGGAAGAGGAAAGAGACAGTTGCCATGTAAACAAAAGAGAAACAAGAACAAAATCTCACTGGCTCTGTTGAGCTCATCACCAGCCAAGCCTAATTTTGATCAGCTCTCCCTTCATGAGCAGGATCCTCTCCAACAGAATTGACCTTAAAAGGAGATTTGGGGGTTGCAGTTATCAGAGGGATTGACCAAACATTAAAATACCAATGGAGAGAAGTAACTCAAAGTGTTTGAAACTGTTGATTTTAGCAGGCATTTGCTTTCTAAATGTGCAATAGGTGATTGTCATCGGAATGGCTCTGCATGATTTATTTCATGACCTTCTTTGTGGACTCAGTTCACACCAGCCTGTTCCCAGTGCTAATGTATTCCCCCAAAAATGCAGACTGAAGGCATACACTGGGTCTATCCCAGGTCACAGAAAAAACTTATCCCAGCCCAAGAAACCATGGAGGTTTCTGTCCTCCTATTAGCAGCATATTCCAGGAGAAAAAAAAAAAGCATTCCATTTATCTTTTTTGTTGCTGGGGCTTAATTCAGCCACAAAAACATCCCAGTCCTACCAGTGATAGTAAATATTGTTGTTCAGGGGGGGATGCAGCAGCTTGATTGCCTGAAAGATACAATGAAATTTGGGTCTTCACATTCTTCTATCAAACACAGGACACCGTGGGTGTGTAAGATTCGCTTTAAACCATACCAGGCATACTGTATGGGTAACAAAATGTCATCTAGAAATACATTAGAAAGTTCCTTAGCCCTCCTTGAAAAAATGGAAAAAGATTTTTGCTTGCCACGTGGAGACAGGATTATTAAAAAAGAAGTACAGGAAAAAAAATCAACTAAAATTTAGATTGTGCTATAATAAGCTGGTTTAGAGTAAGTTCAAACTAATTCCCACCGAAAATAAGTGGGATGGATTTGAGAAAACACAAGTCTCCGAGTAAATATTTCTGGAGATAAAGAAGGAGGAATGGAAACTTGGCCATAAATTTGCCAAGATGAATGGAAGGTGTCATTGATGTTTGCTCTCTCTGTATGAGCCGTGGGTTCTTCCTCTTGGGGGAATCACAGTGGAAAACTGTAAACAAATTTTTCTGCACAGCATCATAAAATAAACTCCCAGTTCTGTATTCAGTGTCACAGACATTGCCAGGCAACAGAAAATTATTGCTATATCTTGAGAGAATGCCCTGAATTTATTATTTTTAGGTCATCCGTTAGTGACACAATGCAAAGTTTAGCCTAGGTTTGACTCCAGTGAGCCCAACCTTGAAGATAAACAGATGTCCAGAAATGTCAGCAATTAAAAAAACTCCATTCTCTTTAGTTCACAAAACTCTGCAGCTCTTGAATGACAACAATCAGTAGGCAGCTTGGCAGGAATTAAGAGTTTGGCTGTGCCCACTCAACATTCTCCTGAAATATTACCCGAACATTACCTGAAATGTTGCCCCATTTGGAGCCTCAAGAAGATCTGTGGGAGAAAATTCCCTGCTGGAATTTTCCCACAGGCTCTGGACACAGCACCACATTTGGGAAGCACGCTGGGCATATGCACCAATAGTGGTACAACCTCCACAGGACCCAAGTCTTGTTGACAGGGAAGCCACCACATCCCTCAGCAAATTTTTCCAGTGCTTAATACTCCCCACCATTAAAATAACCCTCCTTTTCCTTCTTTCTTGAATTTATAGCTCCCAGTCCTGGAAACTTTAACATTAATTACCTTTTTTTTTGCTGAAAATATTTGGAGAGCAACTGCTCATTCTTTCCCAAGTTTTAATAGGAAAGCTCATTTTGAAAGGTTCGAGTCTTTGAGCAGAAAAGGCACAGCTCTACCAGAAGCTATAAATTTAATGCAGGGTTAATAAGGACTATTTGCATGCAGAGGTGTATTACATTATGGTAATTAATCGTCCTCTTTAACTTCAGGATTTTAAAATCCCAGACAGAGACTTTCTGTGTAAGCAGTAATCACAAATTACTTCCTTTTCAAAGGCTTCCTTTAAACTGTAAATGCATTTGAACACAAATCTAAGAACAATTAGGCATCATAGGTGGCACTTTTAAATATTAAACGCTATTCTTAGTATTTTATTTTGTTCACCACTGGCTAAAAACACGTTTCCAGCCAGATTTTTCAGTTTAGGTGGTCAGTGAGAATCTATTAAACTCTGGTTAAACTACAGCACTTGCAGTGGTCTGTCTAGACCCCCCATACTGACATATGGAGGTGCAATTAGGTTGAGCCCAGTTTTAATCACTGTACAGAGAAGCAAATGCTGTCCTGTGCTGGCACACACTCGGGTGAGGGCTGTTCTTGGTGAGTGGAGGCACCTTGGTGGGAAAAGTTGTGAAGAAAAGCAACCATGTCACCCTCTGTGCACTGGGATCTGCTGCTAAACATGAGTATCAATAACTGCTGATGCAGCAGGTGAAATACTCAGTAAATGTGCTGGTCCAGGGCACCTCCTGACATCCTTGGCCGGCAAGGCTTTTTGTAGGTACCTGGCTGGACCTTAAAACAGCATGGAGAGGGATGAGGACTTGGAGCTGACAAAAATAAGTCAGCTTTCAGCAGGAGGGTCACTGAAACCCCCCAGCTCACTCCCTGAAAAGCTGTGGTGCAGCAAGGACAGGGAGAAAAAAACCACCTGGGACTGAGGAAGGTGAGGAGGGGGAATCAGGGAAAGCAGAGAAGAGAGAGGAGGGAGGAATCATAGAGAATGGTTTGGATTGGAAGGGACCTTAAAGGTCATCTAATTCCAACATGCCCTGCCATGGAAGGGAGGAATGAAGGGAGGGAACAAATCTGTATGTTGTTAGAAATAGCATTGACAATTCTATACAGACTGTAATGACTCTGAAAGACCCAATTAAGGCAATGGAAATGCAGAACCAGTAATGCAGAGATGAATCATCTGACCTAAAATAGAGGGAATGATGAAACATATAAGGGAACAAAGTGTGTCATTTTAGCTTTTACAGCAAAATAATTCCAGACATAATCTCTCCAACATATTTGGCCAACAGAAACTACAAGACAGTGTTGGTTACTGCAGCTTTGTGCAGGTACAGTGGAGAATTTATCTATCACAAGCTAAAATGGGCAGGTCTGCCCTTTTGCAGGTCTCAGACACAAAAGCCAGGCAACATCCAAAGTACACACATGCCAGCCTGTCTCCAGGAGTGACACTGTCAGTTAGAGAGAGAAAAGAAATTAAAAATCAATTTATCATCTTTTTAAAATAGGATGTCAAATTTGTCGTGAGTTACAGAACCCCCTCTCACTTTCTCTCTTCCAGGTCAGCGTAAACCTAATAAATAAAGTCAGACAAGAGCAGCTCTCAGGTCTGCAGCAGCTGGGAAGCAATGGGGAGGGAAAAAATTTCCAATGCAGAGACTTCACATATTCACAGATGTTTTACAGTCCTAATTTAAATGAAAAAAATTTCCTGCTTAAAGGGGTAAAACCCCATATCCAGGCAGCTGAGCAGCCTATTGGAGAGAATTTCTGTTCTACATCACACATTTCTGCAGATTCCTGGCAAAAAACATGCCCCTTCAGTAACTCGAGAGTCCATTGACAAGACTGCAGGGGTCAGATTCCTCAACTACTCCAGATTAGCCTGAAAATGCTAACCTCTCCTGGGAGTGTGTCAGGTTCCAGCTGCAATTCCCCCCGTGCCATCCTTGCAGCACGACAGCCTCTGCCTTTTCCCACTTCACTGTCCCCATACAAAGGGAAATTTGCATTTTCACCGCGTCCTCTCCAACAGGGAACCTCTCTTTTGTATTTAAAGACAACTTTACTAATACTTTGTGCTACTTTGGAAATAGGAGGAGACCTTAAGAGGAGAAAGAACAGCCACATACACTGAAACACAATGGCTGGGTCCTTCTGTGCCGCTTTGAGACTCTCAATATTTTCTGTGCTTTAATTAGCCATTAATTGGCCAGATAAGTGCCATAATATTTTATCCCAGCATCAAAATTCACCTGCATAACCTTGAAGGTAATTTCAAGCCAAGGCCCAATGTCAACACGAGTTTTTTCTAGTCCTGAGTCATCAGCTATCACAGTTGGTGAAATGTCTCCTCATTGAGCAGTACAGACAATAATGCTTCAGACACACAAACATCCAAAAGTACAAAAATAAAAAAGCTTAAAGCCATAAGCCTTTTCTGCATATCTTTACCCTTTGTGCAATGATTCCAATGATTGGGTAGTTCTGCCAATTAAAACCTTCTTTTTAAAAGGTTGTGGGGTTTTTTTTCCTCAAGAAGGTGCATGACAATGCCAAGGGAGATGCTGTAGGAAGTTACCAGACTGTGAAGAGTCTGGCAAACAAAACAGTGCGGCTCACGTGGGGGATTTTACCATCAGGGTTGTTTTCAAACAGAAGCACGTGTCCTGTGGTTCTCCAGGACACATTTCTGTTGTGGTGGTCACATGTGACCTAGAGCTGTGACCTCTGTGACCATAACTAAGAGAACGACGTGGGAGAAATGTCATTTGTGTAACCGAGGGAGGGGAAGCCAAATGTGTAAAGGCACAGACAAATTTTGCCTCTTCCCGTTCAGCATTCACAACTACATGTATACTCGGGGCTGTGTAAGCAATGCAGCTACCAAATCCCTGGAATATAACACATTACAGGCAGTTAGGTCCCCAGCAGGATGCTGGTTCTGGAGAGGCAATCAGCCTCTCTCTTGTCTATATATCACTGGCTCCTATATAATGAACTGCCACAGGGAATGGGGGAGAGAGCGTTAAATTGACAGAAAAGCAGGTCAGGCGAAAAGGCCTCTTCCAGTGCTCTGCTTCTGTCCTTCAGAACTGTAAAGCAACACTTATTAAATAAATCCCCTTTCTCTTCTGGGGGCTGAACTCACCATGCAAATAATGTAATTTCACAGTCCAGAATCGACAATAAATTCAGTCAGTAGCCTGAACATAAAGACATCAATAATTCTGTATCTTGGTTATTTTTGCTATGCCACTTGAGTTTTCCACTCAGTGATGAATAAATCCATGTGGAATGACATCAGTAAAGGCTGCCCAGGCCACAGAAATGCAAAGCTGACCCTCAGCTGTCACAGGGCAGAACTTCTGTGTTCAGGACCTGAAAGCAAGTGCTATTTCCTCACGTCACACCATGGGCACATCTTTATAGCGCACAGAAAGGCATGAGAATAAGTTTAAAGTTGTTATAAATTGCCAATTCTCCTTGAAATACACCTTTTGTGGTCTAAGAACCAGCATGTTAACATCATACGTGAAATTAGTGACACAGCAGCACCCTGGCACTATTTGATGAAACAAAGAAATGCAAACACATTTTTTTCATCAAGCCAATACCTTTACTTCCTAATTTCTGCATTTTTTACATTTGGATACAATTGCTGAAAAGAAAAATAATCTACTCAACATACACCACATTTTTCCAGCATCCCAGCAATGCACACAAATGGACTTGCTGAAATTCTGGAAATTGCTGTCCATCTCCACGTAATCTCTAACCCCAGCAGATTGTCATTTGAGGCCAAACTGTCTCACTGATACTGAGGAATCAAAGCATCAAGCTCACTTTTCCAGCGCACCACAGCACTAATAGCTCTTTGGTGCTCTCTCTGATTCACTTACATCAACCTTCCAGAGAACTGAGGTTACAGCCACGCCGCTTTCTGCCAGGAAACTTGATCCCTAAAGCCGCATTTACAGGAAAAGAGGACAATAACAGAATTATTGTACTAATGCAAAATTTTGCACTATCATTCCGCTGGTACTTCCTGAAAATAAACTTTGCTAAACATGAACAAAAGCATAAGCCTTCCTTTTTTTCTTTTTTTAATAACAAGGACCAGACAATTAATTTTTCTTGCTTTTCCTTGCTTGGACCTACTGTCTGGACAGAATTACAGAAAATGCTTGCCATATCACCCATCTCTCTATTTGGTTTTTCCTGAATTTCTTTCCATACACAACGAGCTGGGATGAACACACTTGTAACTAGGAAACCAAAGCCACTTCTTTTTAATATTCTTACACACTTCCACTGTAATCAGAATACTCAGGATTTTAATTTTAGAAGGCTCAGACACCAAACTCCAGCTGACGTTACGCAGAGCCGGGAGAGCTGCTAACACAAAATTGCATCGTATCTGCTGTGCTGTGACAGGTTTTCTATTTCAGGGGTTCCTGCAGCTTTTCATCAACGTGTTTTTGAGAAATACCCACGAATTTGCAACCCCTTACTAGTGGCAAATGATTTTTTAATGCTCTAAGCACAGTAACCCATGGCCTTCTGTCCACTTAGAGAACACAAGCACCAATATCTGTAGAGTATTTTTCCCTGAATCATTGTCCAATCTGTGGAACAATCACCTTTTTAAGTAGGAATGTGTTTTCTGCTACTTAACAGCTTTCTAGGTTAATATCACCACCCAGCTTGTCACTGTCTGGCAGCTTTTATCTGAAACTGTCCGAGCCTCTCCATGTGGGCTCCAAGTGGAAAATATTAACTAGATTGTGCTATTTGCAGAAGAATGAGGGTGACAGCTAAAAAAGCTCAAGGCTTGGCACTCAGAAGCTACAATACCAGGAATGAAGGCAGTTTTACATTATACTCTATTATAGTTATTTTCCTGGTAAGAAATCTTCAGGAAGAGTCTTGTCTGTGTACCTTGCATTATACCAGTAATGGAAATATGGCAATTTTTGTAATATTCATTGTGTATCTCACTGCCTGGTTGTCTCTCTGAATACTGGGAAGTGTCCATACTTTTGTGACAAGATAAGTGACAGGTTTCAACTAGAAAAACTAAGATTCCTTACTTAGCTGCTAGTATTTGTTATAGAAATTGTCATCTGAACACATTAGAAAGAGAAAAAAAAAATAAAATCCAGGCACCCTTTTCCATGCACAGCTGTCAGCAACGAGAAACTGGTGGAAAGTTCTGTGTTTGCATTTTGGCAAGTCATTAAGTTTTGGCAGAATATTTTTGGAATCGATAAAGAAAAACCCTCTAAACCCTCTAGAGTTCCCAGGAACATCTGCTGCATTCAAAGGAATGGGTTCACTCAAGCGTCTCTGTGATCCCAAGTAACTGTGCTCCAGAAGTTCTGGGATAGAAGATATTCCCATTGGAGGAATGGGATAACAGCCACAGCATGTTCCACAGCATTAAAAATTGCTCCACTGATAAGATTTTCAGGGCCAACTGAGAGAGAAGGCAGTTTCTCAGAGATTAATTATCTCCCTCTGCAATATGTCCTTGGCAATAGTCAGTTCCAGAGGTTTTCGTGGGAAGAAAGAAAGACACAACCCTGTGCCTGGAGCTTTGCATTTCCGATTTGACAGCAGCTACAGGAGAACCTTGGAGTTGGAAAAGCCAAGGAGGAAGGGGTGCTGCAGCAGGGAACACTCCTAAAGCTACCGAAGTACAGAGCAGACCTCTCTACGTGGACAGAAGGCTGAAAGAAAATTTACCAAGATGAAAATTTTCAGCATCTCTATCCAGTCAGGGTTCCCCCACTGAAATGGAGCAGCTTCAGAGGTGTGTTCTTCTTTCCTTATCCGCTCTCCTCCATCAAATCCAAGCTCTTCTCTGCAAAATTCTGTCTCAGCTGGTAATAGAGGAGTGCCTTAGGGTATCTGAGATACTTCTAAGGCTCTCTGTGTGAAAATAACCATGTCTTTAGATTTAAATTAATCATACAAGGTCTAAACTTTCACTGAAAAAAATTTAGGGTCTCCACATGAAAAAGAGCTGAAACTACAGATCTAAAAAAAGACAGACTAGCGCCAGGATATGACTTTATTCCAACTACTTTTACATTGAAAATGAAACAAATGTTAGCATTAAAAACTCTGAACTATTCAGAGTCACAACTTTGCCCTTTAGTGCAATATTTACACTACAAAAAATAGTAATTCTCATACATACACATACAACCAATGCAAGTATTTTAGCTTTTACATGTTAATTTGCTCCCAAAGCCCATTTATAATCACCTTTATTTTTTTTTTAAAGTTTCTTTACATTCTACATTTTGCAGAGGCTCAGTTTTTATCAAAATTCCAGCGATTAAGCCGGTTGGCAAACATGATCCAAAGTTAATCTGAGCAGTTATTGGATACTCCGAATGGAGAACAAACCTTATACTTAACAAACATGCATCTGGTAATAACAGCTGCAACCACACATATAGATGAAAAATACATCAAACTAAGCCCTCCATCAAAGCATCTAAAATTAGAAATGTTGGAAAATATGTTCATAAACAAGCTCATCTTGAAGAACCAGAATACATTCAAATAATTGTGAATGGTACATTTGACAAAATTAACCTACTTAGAGACAATTTAAACCCCGAATAATTCTACAGAATGAATTCTTTGCCTAGATTTCGTTAGAATCAAGAAAAATCTGATTTAAAGGGAATTAAGGCATCCATAAAATTTAATAGCATGAAGTCAATGAGACTTGATAATGAAATAAAGTCAGCTTAAATCTTACATCTTTTTGAATCACAAAATCTTGGAGGATTGCATTCAAAATTTTCTCAAATCAGCTGGGTTTTAAGAATTACAGAACTATGGAATCATAGAAAGTTAAGGGTTGGAAGAGACCTTAAAGATCATCTTGTGTCACCCTCCTGCCAAGGGCAGGGACACCTCCCACCAGACCAGGTTGTTCAAGGCCTTGTCCAACCTGGCCTTGGACACTTCCAGGGATGGGGCAGCCACAGCTTCTCTGGGCAACCTGAACCTGTGCCAGGGCCTCACCACCCTCACAGGGAACAATTTCTTCCTAATATCCAGCCTAAGTTTCCCCTCTTCGTTTGTACCCATTTCCCCTTGACCTATCCCTACAGTTCCTGATGAAGAGCTCCTCTCCAGCCTCCTTCCAGGTCACTTCAGATTCTGGAAGGTGTTTTGAGGTCTCCACACAAACTTCTCCAGGCTGAACACCCCAGCTTTCTCAGCCTGTCTTCATGGGGGAGGTGCTCCACTCTTCTTATCAACTTTGTGGCCTCTTCTGGACTTGGTCCAACAGTGTTACACAAGCCACTACATGGGTTCTGTTCTATGGGCTGCACTTTCACTGGGGAACCTGCCAAATTAAAAACACTGATAATAAATACTTGCACATGTGTGTAAGAACACTTCAGTGGGGCAATTCTGGCAAGGACATCCTCCATCTGTGCCACAGGCCCTTTTGGAAAAGTATGGATGAGAAATTGCTCAAGACCAGTTTCTGCTTGGCTGAGAAATAACTGAGTACATGTGAAAAAAAAAAATTTAGCAGGGCCTTGCTAGATTTCCAAGCTCAGGTTAGTTCTCCAAATCCTTCCCTGGCAGCACAGCCAGTGTCACTGAACAAACTGGTTTATGGGAACAGATGCAACTGCTTTCCCAGTTGTTTGTTCCCATCACCACAGCAGGTCCCCGTGCCAGAGCAGTTGTCTGCACACCCGCGCAGCAAACCAGAGCAGGGCACAATTCCAGACACCACCAAAGAGCTTCCTTAGCTTTTGTGCTGGCTCACAAAGCCACACTCGCGTCAAGGCACAAGCCCGTGAGGGAAAAATCCCGCTCCTTCCACAAGCAGCTTCCCAAGTTTCCAAAACCACCAAAAAAGCAATGGAAAAAAAAAAAATCTGGAGAGGGAAAAAAGGAGCTAGACCCAGAAAGGTACATCACCTTCCCTTACGTGGATTTTAGCCCATTTCCAACAAAACCTCGGCAAAAAAGGTTTAAACACATCACTAAATACATTCCAGGGATTCTAGCAGCTGCTCCAGAGTATTTGTGACTTAGGTGGGATATCTAAAAGCACACTGAAAACATGTATGGGATTAGATGCTAATCTCTAGAGCTGTCCTTAATGAAAAGATAACGCGCCAGATTAGCTTTCAGCAAAAACAGGAGAAATCTTGTAATTCTCATTTCTATTTTAATGCTTGTATTTTGACACATAAAGCCCTATTCAGGTATTTAATTCAAAGCGGATAATCACAACGAGAAGCCAGCCTACAGCAATGATAATGGCCATTGTACTTTTTTTTCAAATTGCATCGAGATGAGTGTGTAGAGCAGTTTCAAAGGGTCCGAGCCAAAACCCACCAGGACCTGGGCGTGTGTCTCCCTGATGATAAGGGAAGGTGCTGGCTTGGGAGAGGGACTGTGGGTGTCCTGCGGGAGTTGGTGGGTGGCTTGCAAAGGGGATGGAGGTGGCTTTTGAGGGGGACAAGGGTGGCTTGTGAGGGGGATGGGGGTGGCTTTTGAGGGAGGTGGGTGGCTTGGAAGGGGTTCCATGGGTGGCTTATTAGGGGTTCAGTGGGTGGCTTGTGAGTGGGACAGTGGGTGGCTGTGAGGGGGACAGGGAGCTGGGTTTTGAGGGGATAGGGGTGGCTTGTGACGGGACAGTGGGTAGCACTAAACACGAGGTTTCTTCACAAACCACACCGGGCCTTCCCCATACACTTAAAAAGATACACGACACGAAAATAATCATTGTAATAAAAATTCGGGACTAAACAATTACAAATTTCGGTGAATAGCAGACGAACGCTGCCCGCGGATTCTCCCCCGCACCCGCAGCACACAGGCCCGGGAAGGGGGGTGCGGGTTACCACAGCGGCACCTCCCAAACCCCACCGCCCCCGCCACGGCGGGGACACACCACAGGGACCTGTCCCTCCGTGTGTGCCCCCCGTGCAGGGCCAGCCCCCCGCACCCGCTGCCTCAGTTTCCCTCCCGCGGGACGCGCTGAGGGCCGGGGCGCTGCGGGCGCGTCTCGCCCGCGGTGAAGGCAGGCGGGCGGGCGGGGGGATTCCCGTTCCCGTCC
>VZRJ01003536.1:882-27241 GCA_013397565.1 Ptilonorhynchus violaceus | reverse complement strand
AGGGGAGAGGCGGAGAGATGAAAGGGGAGAGGCGGAGAGGGAAGCGGCGCGGTGCCCCTGCTTCCCTCGGCCGCGGCGCCTCAGGAGCCCGTTACCCGCCGCAACGGGCATGAGGGCCGCGAGGGTCCGGCCGCCCCCGTGGCGTGAGGGACCGGTCGTGTGAGGGACACCAGGGATCTGTGGTGTGAAGGACCGGCCGCCCGAGGGGTGTGAAGGTCCGGGGCTTCCCCCTCTGCCGAGTCCGATCCGAACTCTAAAACACGAGAGAGGATCCGGGAGGGCCGTGGCTCGGTGACACGGCTCCTCCGCGGTGGGTCTGGAAGGGAGAGCGCGTTTCACCTCCCCCCAGCGAGGTCCTCGCATGTAAGTGCAGGCAGGTACCAAAGCTCATCAATGTGTATAGGTATCTGAAGGGGAGGTGTCAGAGGATGGACAGAGCTCTGCTCGGTGGTGCCCAACAATGGGACAAGAGGCAACGGGCAGAAACTGATGCACAGCAAATTCCACTTGAACATGAGGAAGAACTTCTTTAGTGTGTAGTGACCATGTACTGAACAGGTTGTCCAGAGAGTGTGGAGTCTCCCTCAATGGAAATACACAAGAACTGTCCGGACACAATCCTGTGCTGTGGGATGGCCCTGCTTGAACAGCGAGGTGGGACCTGAGGACCCACTGTGGTCCCTTCCAGCCTGACCCATTCTGTCATTCTGTAAACAAAGTGTAGCTTTGCTGGTCCGAGCGCTCTTGGGCGGGATTATTCATCAGTGGGATGAAGTACATCTCATAGCCAGGTAGAGGAATCCTCAGCGCTGGGCTGTGACCTCGCAGAAAGCCATGGAAGGTGCTTTACCTGGTCACAGCTGTCAGAGAGAACTTTACTATAATCCTCCCTGAAGTCCAAACTGATGTTCAGATTGGATGCAGCTTGTGCAAAGAAACAGCAGAAAAACTTAGTTTAAAGGAGTTACTATTAGACAGGAAATCATTGTGGAATGTGTGTGTGCTGAGTAAGATCATCTTAATAATTAAATAGCAATTGCTTTAGTAGCTTTTCATTTTTTTTTGTAGATGGACTCACAGTGGGACTAAGAGGTAGGTAGGCTACATATGTAAGAAAAGATTGATGAATTACAGCAATCACACTACTTTTTGTGAATACCCTGAAGATCTTGTAGTTAAATTATACTTAATCTTTTTATCCTTAGATAAATTAATTTGTAAATAGATTTTTTTAATGTATGTTTGTACAGGAAGGCTTTTGATATTAAATCAGGAGTAGTACATATATACTGCAGGTAAATGTAGTACTGCTTTATGTGTAGTTTTAGTGTTGTGTTCTGACTTTGCTCAAACTGACAAACCAACTGCTCTGACTAAAATTTTCCGCCAGCATTATGCTGATCTCCTTGAGGGGAAGTTTCGAGCAAATTTAAGCAACTGTTTTTATAAACCTTGTTTGCAAAAACCCCAAAATTATGTGGCCATCTCTTGGGTGGAAGGGGATCTGATATCCCTTTCTCTCAGAATTCTGTTTCACCCACTATGCTATGGAGTTGTAATTTCTTAAGAATATTTTGTTTACCTGTGGAAAGTCCACCCATCCTGCTTGGATTGTGACCATTTAAAGAACTGTCATTTGCATGTTCTCAGTAGGGACTCGCAGGGAGATGTCACCAATAGCAACCTCTGGAGTTTTCAGCTACAGCAGTGTGTGCCAGACCAGGAATTCTCAGGGATTTCACCACTTGTGAGCTCTCCTAGTTCTGCTTTAATGTTCAAGGTAACTTACCCTTCAGCACATACTAGCACTTACTTAATATAAAAGAGGCAGCAGCTTTTAAGAAGCTCCCAAAGTCCTTTTTGTGCTGTCCCTTTAGTGATGAATGTGAACATTTGTGCCTCCTGTTCCTACCGTGGAGGTTCCAAGTGCCAGGGTGATACTCTGCCAGCTGACTCAGATCCCACATGCCTCTCACACTGAGAACCCTCTGCATCACTAGAAGCTGGATATTACTAAGAAATTAGATTTTGTGAACTCATGGGGGGTTTTGTGTGTGATGCTAGAGGAGAATTGCACACTGAATATTAAATAGGTGGTGCTGTGATCATCTTAGTGATGGCTGATCACACTTTCCTTAAAATTAGTTAGGGGCAGGTCAACATTCGGGTTTAAAAGGACAACTTTGCAGAAAGCCTTGAGCTTTCTTACTGTATTGAAGTTGTTTTGAACTTTAGGAGCTGTGAAACAGCTACTGTTAAAAACCAAGTAATTTCCCACTGCAGCTTTCAGGGTTTTGAAATTCGGTTTATCTGCAAAATAGTGATAACTACAGGACATGAGCAAGTGTGGGCTCACGGGGGAGAGGAAGGAGGAGCTGAGGGGAGGAAGTTGGGCTGGAACCAGCACATGGTTTGTACTGCACTGGGAGGGGCTACGCTGTGAGTCACATGCTGCAGTTGCAACAATTTTGGCTCTCATTAAACTTTTGAGCAATTGGGCTCTTTCATTTTGAAATCTGTCACATGTAATGATCTGAGATCCTCAGAAAGCAAAAGTCTTTAGAAGCAGCAAAGTCATTTGCTGCGAGTGGAAAGACTGCAGTATGCCCTGCTTTAAAATAGGTGCAGAGGGGGTTTCCATCCCAAATATTTTTGTAGTTTAATACTAATCTTTGTTCTGTAATATTTCCAATTTTTTCCATAATTATAATATTAAAGACTTCTGTTCTCTTATATTTTCTTTCAATCAGCAGTGAAATAAAGAAATCTGTTGTCTTTGCTTATTGACTACTTTTTGCTGTTCTGGAGCAGTTCAGGCATATTTTACGAACAAGAAAAGGAAGTGTTGAGCAAGTCTTTGGCCTTCCTAAGCTCCTTCCATCTCCACCACCATCAGTTCAGCAGTCTTGCTGTCCATCACAAATACAAGTTTTAAAATCCCATGGTCCTGATTGTTGAGGGAGTTTTCTCTCTGAGATGTAGTGTAACCCCACATCTTTCTTGTGCAAATTCTTTCCATACAGTCTGTGATGAAAAGACATGAAAGATCCGTTGATCAAATAATTTTTTTTAAATGCTGTGAAACTTTTCCTTTGATAGTAATTTGTATACAATTAAATTGCGTTCTTGGGAAAGGAAGAAATATTTTTCCCTTTTTTGTCTCGGAGCATTAATCTCCGTATCCATGGTTTATCCTACCTCAGTGATGAACAGTGTGAGTAATATTTAGGTTGCAATTCATTCTCATCCATCTCTTTGACAAGTTGTGGTTAGTGCAGGGACAGTTCTGACGTGGGGGACCCCTCGCATTCTGGTCTGGATATGTTTGTGAGTATCTTCAGAGAACTTTTAAAAAGGAGTGTACTTGGTACAGTAAATATACCTCACAAAGACCCTTTTAAAGTACATGAAGAGACGCGGAAGAAAATCAGCAGAATTACAGTGATTTCTAAACACTATTTGCCACACTCAATCTACCTGTCATAACCAAAAGGAATTAGTTTATTCTGTGCCAGAACATAACTCTGAGTACAGTCCTTCAGCCACTGAGGTTAAGGGCCAAATTACTTGGAAGGTCAGTAAAAATATGACCATCTCCTTTCTCATAAATACTTCTGAGAAATAAAGAAAATACGGTGTTCTTGTTCATGGAGCTGTATTTTTTAATTACATTTTTTAACTATGTAGGACAGTGCCTACCTCCAGCTGCTTGAGTACTTGCAGTAAACTGAAAATCTTCCCCATGCTATTCATGACCTTGTAAATCTCTTAATTTAAAACTCAGATAAAATTGCTGTTGTCTTTCCCCTTTTACACTATCCTGTATCATCTTCCCAGTATCTTGATGTAATCAATGATGGCTGAATTATGTTTTCTTTGGATCCCTTCAGTGGGAGGGATGCCTGCATTCCCTGAATCGTAACTTTCTCACTTGGCAATTTTTTAGGCTCAGCTTTTATATTAGTTCTGCGTTTTTCAGATTGAAGATATAACCTTTCCCACTCATGTCTCATTTTCTTAAAGAAACCTTAGTGTAAACACTCTTCTGTTGATGGAAAAGTACCTTATATGGGTATAAGTGGCATCTCTTCCCATCCAAAATATACTGTGCCTGTAAAAACCACCATTATAGTGAGAGAAATATGACCACAATTAGGGTTTGTCATTTTAATCACACCAGCAAAATTAAAAGCAGTATGTAGACAAGTTCTTATTGTGAATTAGGCCAGTTAAACAAAGAAAAAGTGTCTCATCTAGTAAAGCAGAGGATTATTATTCCATTTGATAAGTATATCTCAGCATTGCCAATCAAATAATAAAGTCAGCCTGTAGAAGGAGTACAAATATGCACATTCAGTGTATGTCTCCCCTTCAAATTCTTCAAATTTCATTCAGCTGTTACCAAAAAAATCACATGAAATATTGCTGGGGCTGAGATTTCTGTAGGTGTTTAAATTAGATGGCCATCAAGCCTTTCAGACTTGTCCCATCAGAGAGTTTATTGGCAACATTACAAAGCTCAAGGGAATGAAAGCTAAAGAACTCCTTAGGGAAAGGTGTTTTTAGACTTTTTAATATTTTGATATAGTTTACAGCAATTTGGAGGATGAGTTTCAGTTTGAGGCATGGAGGCCAGGACAAATATTTCATCAAATTGTGTTTGATGTGATTTAATCTTCATTAAACGTTTCAGGAAGAACTGGGAGAGCTCCCAGCCAGAGCACTTCCCGGCCCTCTCCCTTACATCCTGTGCAATGCCACGGTCAGCTGGATCCATTCACTGCTCCTCACAGGGGGAGGAGACACGGGCTGCTCCTTGCAGGGGCAATCCCTCGTTAGACTGGACTGAGAGTAAGGTGAAATTGCACCCTTAGCTGCTGCTGGTTTGTAAACAAGAACGGGAATGACAAGAGGAGCTTTGTACTCTGACACTGTGTAGTTTGCTGCAAGTCAGGAGGAGCTATTTTAAGTGTCAGATGGTGAAACTGAGGGTATGATCTGAATGTGAGAAGTAGCCTCTGATTGGTAAGAGAATTTCATGTCTGTATCAGGGTAACTGCTGATTATTTGTCTATAGTTTAGGGCAAAATAGAGAGACTGCAGAATATTCAAACTCAGAGTAAGTTTAGATCACAAAAAAGTTCTTCACTGTGAGGGTGGTGAGGCCCTGGCACAGCTTTCCCCAAGTTATGGATGCCCCATCCCTGGAAGTGTTCAAGGCCAGATTGGATGGGGCTCTGAGCCTGTTCTAAGTAAAAGGTGCCCCTGCCCATGGCAGGGGGGTTGGAACTGGATGATCCTTAAGGTCCCTTCCCAAACTGTTCTGTGATTCTATGATTACAAAATTTCTTCTTTTCCTCTCCCTAAATTTCTGCTTCTGTATGTGCAGAGGATAAATAGGTGGAAATTAGCCCACCAATTTCACACACTAGCAAGCATGTGATTTATCTGCCTTTATGCCTGTCTTCATACCAGTGAGTCTCTTCGTGCTGCTGACCTATTGGAAATGAAAACATTTGTCTTCATGGAGGAAGTTAACAGTATTGTCTGCAGTGGAAAACAGCAATAGCAGTGAAATCAAGTTTCATTAAATCCAGGAAGGCAGAATCCCCAAACTTGCAGCAAGAGATGACTTAGGTATTTAAATAGAAAAAGATTATAGAAGTGCAAACAATCCTGTGCAGGTTTGCAGCTCTTACCTACAGCTTTTGGGGGCGTGCAGGGGGACGTGTAAATCTCTATGTACTATGAGAGAGTGTCTCTGTTGCAAAGGCTGTTGATGGGAGATGAGACATTTTATAAACTTGTCAAACTCAAATCATAAAATTCATAGGGTCCTTGAATAGAAGCTTAAGCAGTGTAGGTTCTTTTTCATCTGGACTTGTGACAAGTAATGGGATGTTTTTCTGTTCTTGTGTCTGAAACAGCACCTGAATTGTCAGAGCCATCAGATCCTCTGCTAAGCTGCTCACAACTGAGTGCAACATTCCTGCATTTTCCTGGGGATGTCCCAGGAAGTCACTTGCATGTCTTGGTTGAGTCTTACGATCCACGTTTCTTTGCTTTCTCTAGTGGGTTTGTCCCTGCCACACTTCTTGTGTTTTCCCTGTTTAAACCCCTCTTCAGTCTCTGTCTCCTCTGCCTCCTCCATCCTTATATTCTCTGTTTCCCTCTGCATTTTCTCCAGCCCTGGCACCTCCTTGCTGCAATATTGCCTCTCATCAAGGGTTTCAGAACATCATCTTTGCCCCTGCCACCCCCAACATGCTGTTAATGGAGCTTTAGCTGACAGCAATGTCCTTACCATGGGAGTCAGAAGGCAACATCAACATCTTTTAGTTGCTCGTGTGTTTGTAGGTGTAGCTGTTAGACTGAAATCACACATAAATACCTGCCTGATTCTATCTGTAAAGTTTCAGCTGTGAACTCGGTGGCTCTGTTGTTTCTAAAGGTGAAATTCCAGCTGGAGGAAGCTGATGGAACAACTTCCTGACGAAGAATGGGCAGTTTCATGGCTTGTCTTGCTGCAACTCTGATGCTCATCTTACCTCCCAGCGAGCTGATCAAGCTCCTATCCTAGAAAATAGCAAACAGGTCTAAAAAGCTGGAACGATTTTGTTTGTTTGTTTGTTTTTTGCTTAATTTTAAGGAGCTGAATCAACTCACTGAGAGGTCAAATGAGCAGCAGAGCTGGTGAAAGGAAGGGGAAGATACCTCAGGGCTGGGAGGAGGAGATGTGAGTAAGGAACAGAGGAAAGGAAGGGAACTACCACCTCAAAGGGAAGTCACAGTTGAAGATCAAGAAACTGTTAGGTGAAAGATGAAGCTTTTTCACCCATTCCTTGTGAAGAGCCTTCCTGGGATTTCTTTTTTTTTTTTTTGCAGAAGGTAATTTTGAAATAGTAGAGGTGTCTTTTTCTATCCTTGCTCAAAATACAAAATAAAACCAATCTTGCACTAAATATGGTACTCCGGCTTCTGAAATGTAGCTTGCTGAGATCAGTGGAGGGCTGTTGAAGAAGGAAATTAGGGGACTGGAGCATCTCTCTTACAAGGAAAGGCTGAGGGAGCTGGGCCTGTTCAGCCTCAAGAAGAGACAACTGAGAGGGGATCTCATCAATGTGTGTAAATATCTAAGGGTGGGTGACAAGAGGATGGACCAGGCTCTGCTTTTTGGTGCCCAGCAATGGGACAAGAGGCAATGGGCAGGAACTGATGCCCAGGAAATTTCACCTGAATATGAGGAAGAACTTCCCTGTGCAACTGAGCACTGGAACAGGTTGCCCAGAGAGGGTGTGGAGTCTCCCTCACTGGGGATATTCCAGAACTGTCTGGACACAATCCTGTGCCATGTGCTCTGGGATGGCCCTGTTTGAGCAGGGAGGTGGGACCAGATAACCCACTGTGGTCCCTTCCAGCTTGACCCATTCTGTCACTCTGTGAAGACTGACACAAATCTCTTCTTGGCCTCCTGAAGGCTCCTGCTGCACTTGCCCTCCCTGGGTCTGAAGTCTAAATGTCACTGCTCCTCCTGTGACATTGTGGCACCTGCATACAGACAATGGGAGATTTTCTGACGTGCTCCTGCTGTTTCCATGATGTCACCCAAACATCATGGAAGAAAAGAAGAAAGAGCTTTGTTTCCATTCAGTAGTGAAGGTGGCTGGAAAAATGGTTGAAGAGAATAGAAGCAGATTATGTGGAGGAAAGAGCTTAGGTAGCTAATTGCAAAATAATCTTCAGCTGGGAAGTAGAAGAGCTGAAGAGCCCTCAAACACCTGGAACCAAATCTGGTGTTACAGGAGATTGCCAGAGTTCTGTACCTACCCACTGTGCTAGGCAAGCTTTTATGTGGGGCTCAGCACAGTCAGCCAAGCACTGGCTTTGGGGACACTCTTGGAAGGACTGGTTGTCTTCCTGTGGCTGTTCCTGTTGCTGCCTCTTCAGTTATGCCAGTGCAATAGTTCCTGACATTGTGGTTTAATAAAACAATTGAGCAGCATTTGAAAAGAAATAATGTTGGGGTTTCCTTTATTGTCTGTTCTGCTATGTCATACAGGCCTGCAAATATTTGTACTGGCACAGCTGAAGGAGGAGTGACCTGCAGTGTGCAGGTAAGATGAACACAAGAGAGCAGGGGTGACTTGGATCAACTTTGTTACTGAAAAGTGTTCATATAGTGACATTTACACATTGTACATTGTGTACCTGACTACATCAGGTAGTCTTTGGGGTTTGGTTTTTTTTTTTGCATCCAAGTATTTCAGGCTTCCCAGGTAAACGTCTTAAAGTGCTTCTGCAAAACAGTTCTGGTGTGTTTCTTGGTATTGTTTGTTTAATTTTTGCCTGTTGTGTCTAAAGGCTATTAAGCTGCAAGTCAATCACTTGAATTAGGAAATACCAGGATTAAAACTGCCTTTGGAGGATTAATTTGGTCCTTTGCCATTTGTGTACGTTGGAGCCTTGGTTACTGTTAAAGTGACAGAGTTACATTGCACCAGAGCCTCCTTCACTGTGCTCTGAGCATGACAGGGAGGGATGTTTATCTCTGTTGTGTTTAGTGTGATGAACTGAAGGTGTTATAGCAATAAAAAGGGAGACTGTGGCCAGAAGGGTGGGTGGCTGTTGGATTCTGCAGATTTTACACCAGTCTCTTCTGGTTGCACTGCCCTGATGTGTTACATGGACAGAGGGACACGTAGTAATTACATGTTGTTTATTCTGTGAGTCTTAAAAACACAAGGCCTGGATAAAGCGGATTAAAATGAAAGATTTGAAAATATGTCAAAACATTTGACTAATACACTCCATTTCCAATTTGTCCTTGAAATGTGGTTATGCAGCACCTTCTATTGGATGTCTCTGCACCACAGTTTTAGTTCAAGTTTTCTGAGCACACTGTTGATCTGTTACCTCCATGTACCTTCTGCAGCTTGCATCCCAGATGAATCACTTGAGTTTGCAAACCCACTTTCTTCCAGGTGAAGCTAAAGGGAAAGATGCCTTCCTGGAACACTTGTTCTGATAACTCTGTAAGTGTTAATGGGTGCTCAGACCATGAAACTGGATTAGGGCCAGTCAGGCTCTGCCACTTTAAATTGCAGTGGCATCCACAAAGGAGGGGGGTAGTAAACCACCATCTTCACACCCCCACCTCCATCCTCCCAGTATTTTTGAGCAAAATGTGGAAAGCAAACCAAACCAGATTGATTTCTCAAATTAAGATTGACTGCACTGCTTTTTTTAGATGGAGGTGTAGGGGGATTTATGCATTATAACTATCTAAGGTGAATTAAGGATAAATTAGTGTTTATGAAATGACACTGCAAGACACTGAAATACTCAGTAAAGACTGATACAGTGAGGAAGCAGCATTCTGCTTTGCTATTGCCATGTCACTATGAACTCACTTGGTATTTTCAGGTGTAGAAGTGGTAGCTCAGTCCTTGATGTGATCAATGCCCTGAGACACTGCATGCAGCACCCTTTAAATAATTTCTCAATAATACTGATTTAGACCTTGATCACTTATTTATACCCATTAGTTGTAAGATTTACCACCTTCATTTATTAATCATGGGGTTATAGCTTCTTAGTATTGTTTTTTTATTTTGATAAAGTTTTGCTTGTAAGCTATGACCAGTTCAGCCTTTTTGTTGTAGTAGCAGCATACATCATGTACAAATGAAACAAAAAAGTAGCTTCACAAATCAGCTGTAAAAAGAACAGACACATCGTTGACTTGTTTTATTAGCCAACATGGAGAAAGGTACTGTAAAGAGTCCACAAAAAAATTAAGAAAATTGAATATTGCTGATTTCTCTGTGTGCATTCTTGTGCACAGGTACATAAATTTCTACTCCTGCCACAGAAGTTCTTTGTTTAAACTAACCTAAAACCTAATGATCTTCCTCTGTTAAGCTCTAATCAGGAGCAGTGTATTGGGTTATCAAGACATCCTGCAGTATGGAGTGGGCTGTTTTGAAGCATATGGATCATGGAGATTTCTGCACTGCAGCTTAATTTGTGCTTATTGTACTCTTGGATGCATCCAGGGGTAACTGTTCCTTAAATGTGTGGGTTGTGGGCATAAAGTGCTCTTCTGCTAATGAATAAAATGGGGAGTTCAGTTCTCTGATTGCTTTTCAGCCTGAGCAAAGGAATGTAGGGCTACTTCAGTGAAAGCTGTGACATTTCCCAGAAACCAGATCCTGCCAGTGCAGTTTTAAGTGACACATATAGCTAGAAGTAGATATTAAGAGCACTTATTAAGCGTAAGTAAACATGATGAATTTAGATTACAGACAATAATCCTGTTTACTTCTCCCTTCACAGTATTGCTGCCCTTTCCATCATCCTATTAAAAGTGACAACAAAACCCCCTTAATTTGTCTAGTCAGCAGGAGACTGTCAGGGTTGCTTAGCCTCAGAAAGGTGAGTTGCTATAACTAGGCTTTAGATGCCTGATTCCAGGGTTTATCAATGCAATTGTCGAGATAGATCTTCATAAAGCAGAGAAAGAGATGATCGAGAGTGAGATTATTGAGCTGTTGATAGGAAGAGAACACAGCCCATGCATCCATCTTCTGGTTAGTTGGGTGTAATATTCTTGGTGTAAGATCAGCAGTTAAAAGGGTACTTAAAAGTGGGCAGATGAGCTGGTTCTTTCCGTGCCTGTGCATCTCTTGGAGCTAACAGGGGTGTTTTCATTCCCATACCTTTCCTCCACACAAGCTGTTGTCTTAGTCACTGTTAGATGGTGGTTTAACCAGGTTACGAAGTACAGGAGGTGTGTTTACTTTGTCTCTAACAGTTCACATAAGGCAACCTACAACTTTGTTGTTGTTTTTTTCCAGGACCATCAGAATCATGGAGGGGCTGTTGCATTACATAAATCCAGCACATGCCATTTCCCTCCTAAGCACCCTGAACGAGGAGCGTCTCAAGGGACAGCTGTGTGACGTTGTGCTCATAGTAGGAGACCAGAAATTCCGAGCTCATAAGAATGTTCTGGCTGCCAGCAGTGAATACTTCCAGACTCTGTTCACAAATAAGGAGAACGAGTCTCAGTCAGTGTTTCAGCTCGACTTTTGTGAACCAGATGCTTTTGACAATGTGTTGAACTACATTTATTCTTCATCCTTGTTCATTGAGAAAGGCAGTCTCGCAGCTGTGCAAGAACTGGGCTACAGCCTTGGAATATCCTTTCTTACAAACATTGTTTCCAAGAGTCCTCAGGCTCCTTTTCCTGCTTGTCCAATTAAGAAAATACTTTATCAAGATGAAGATGAAAGTAGTTCTCAGAAGAGAAGTGTCATCGTCTGTCAGAACAGAATCGAAGCACAAGCGAAAAGCATAAATCAACCACAACATGACTTAAGCCATACTCCTAAACCTTCTCCCTCTGTGGCTGTCAAAGCTAGCAGCAGACCACAAGTAACAAAACCCACTGAAACCCTTCACAACTTATCACTGACTGAACGGAGGTGGCTGAAAGAAGGCCCTGTGAGCTACACAAAGGTTCATGAAACTTCTGGAGCTGTGGAGGATCAGAGCAGAGGTGCTTTAGTGAAAAGGAACATGGTACTGCCTCAGATGCCTTTAACAGAAAAAGAAATGGCAGCTGGGGACCCAGGAAGCAGTGCTCAGCTTCTAAGAGGAAAAGCATTGGAGATGTCATTGAAAAGACCACGTCCACCAGTCTTGTCTCTGCGTGGGGCTTCGGAATCCACGTTTTTGTTGCGAGAGGGAGGAAAAGGAAACGGTCAAGGGGAAGACAGGAATTTGCTATACTACTCCAAGTTAGGGCTGGTAATCCCATCTAGTGGGTCTGGCCCAGAAAACCAAAGTATTGACAGAAGTGGGCCCCTTGTGAAAAGTCTCCTTCGACGGTCACTGTCCATGGACAGCCAGGTTCCTATTTACTCACCTTCTGTTGACCTAAAACCTGCACAGGTATCCTCGTCCTCCTCACCGGGAACTAACGATTCCCAGAAGACATTTAATGTTGTATCCCAAAAGTCATCCTTGAAAGAGTCATCAGAGAAGTCGGTCTTGGATGAAAAGCCACAGGTAATACACCCACATCGCCTTAGGTCTTTCAGTGCCTCTCAGTCAACGGATCGGGAGGTTGCTTCCCCTCTCTCGGAGGTGCGAATAAAAACGGAGCCCAGCAGTCCACTCTCAGATCCTGCTGAAATCATAAGAGTGACAGTGGGTGATGCTTCAGCAGCGGCAAACAAAGACTTTGCTTTTAAAACTGAGGATGATCATAAGGAACCAAGTAGACTTCCAGCAAAAAGGAGGTTTCAGGATGATAGGAGGCTACCGTTTAAGAAACTGAAGGTGGATGAACAGGGTTCTCCTGGCTCAGAAGAGAACTTTGAGGAAGGCTCAAGCCCCACGCACCTTGATGCTGATTTCCCTGATTCTGATGTCAGTAAAGATGAGTACAGCGAGATGGAAGAAGCAAGACCAAATAAAAAGTTTAAATGTAAACACTGCCTTAAAATTTTCAGATCAACAGCAGGTCTTCATCGTCACGTTAACATGTATCATAATCCAGAGAAGCCCTATGCTTGTGACATATGCCACAAGAGATTCCACACCAATTTCAAAGTGTGGACGCACTGCCAGACACAACATGGAATTGTGAAGAATCCCTCACCAGCTTCCAGTTCACATGCCCTTTTGGATGAAAAATTCCAAAGAAAACTGATCGATATAGTGAGGGAGAGAGAAATTAAAAAAGCTCTGATCGTGAAACTAAGACGTGGCAAGCAGAGCTTCCAGGGCCAGTCTGCTTCACAAGCACAACAAGTCATCAAAAGGAATTTGAGGTCGAGAACCAAAGGAGCCTATATTTGTACCTACTGTGGGAAAGCTTATCGTTTCCTCTCCCAATTCAAACAGCACATAAAAATGCACCCAGGGGAGAAACCCATCGGAGGCAATAAGGCTCCTAAGCAGAAAGATCACATCCATATTGAAAACCCAGTAGAAAACAAGGAGGTTTATCAGTGCCGGCTCTGCAATGCCAAGCTCTCCTCACTTATAGAACAGGGGAATCATGAGCGACTCTGTAGGAACGCTACTGTCTGTCCTTACTGCAGCCTTAGATTTTCTTCTCCAGAGCTGAAGCACGAGCACGAAAGCAAGTGTGAGTACAAGAAACTTACCTGCCTGGAGTGCATGCGCACCTTCAAATCATCCTTCAGTATCTGGCGTCATCAGGTTGAAGTTCACAATCAAAACACAATGGCTCCGTCAGAGAACTTCTCTTTGCCTCTCATGGATCACAATGGAGAAATAACCAGTTCGTCACGGGCGCCTCCGCAGTCGGAGTCCAATAAAATGAACAATTTTGTTGCTGCAAAGGAGGACGGTGTGTTCAGCGATTCGTCAGAACAAATCAACTTTGATTCTGAAGACTCCTCATGCCTGCCTGAAGACTTAAGCGTTTCCAAGCAGTTCAAAATCCAGATCAAAGAAGAGCCTGCAGATGATATAGAGGACGAGGTCACCGAAACGAGCAGGGAACCTAAGGAAGTCGTCTCCAAGAAAGATCCCAGTTTGTGGCCCTGTGAGAAGTGTGGGAAGATCTTCACCTTGCGCAAACAGCTGGAGCGTCACCAGGAGCTGCTGTGCTCCGTGAAGCCGTTCATTTGCCACGTGTGCAACAAGGCCTTCCGAACGAATTTCCGGCTCTGGAGTCACTTCCAGTCTCACATGTCCCAGGCTGCGGAGGAGTCCACGAACAAGGAGCCNGGAGCCCGACAGCCCCACGGGGGTGCCGGAGAGCTCCGGTACTACTGAGAAGCTGTTTGTGCCGCAGGAGTCGGACACGCTCTTCTACCACGCCCCGCCGCTCTCCGCCATCACCTTCAAGAGACAGTACATGTGCAAACTCTGCCACAGGACTTTCAAGACAGCCTTCAGTCTCTGGAGCCACGAACAGACACACAATTAGCTTTAACAGAATCCCTGCAGAGCTGGTTTGGGGGAGCTGTGTTTGGGATCTCAGAGGTCTGCCATATAGACTACAAATTGGAGAGGATCAAAACAATGATGTTGATGATGATGGTGGAAAATCTGGAATTTGTGATGCTGCTTGGATTTGGAGATTAGGGAAAACTAACTTGGTTAGTAGGTAGAAAGCAGAGTAATTTAAAATACTGTGGTCTGGGATCTAATAGTAACAGAGTAAATTTTATTTTATTTCATTTGACACTGAAATACAATTGCATCCGGATTGTATGCATGGATCTTCATCCTGTGATGTTGGTGTGTGCGTGTGTATTATATATAAAGTTATATATTAAAGAGAAACAACAATTTGGATTCTAACTGTGAGCTTATAGTAGTGAAATACTGTAACCAACGTCATTAATTTGTTTTTAAAAAAGAAACCAACATACACAAGCTCCATATAAGTGGTTGCCATGCACTGGCAGCTAGGGAGGAAGTGGATGGAGTGTCTTGCTGTATTGACTTAGGTCTTAGAAACCTTTAGCAATAACAAATAAACCTCAAGTTTGAGTAATCCTGATGTTATTGGATACGAATGTTTGCTATTTTAAGGGAACATAGAATTGTTTTCTTGTTGTATGGAACTTGTGCAAATTAAAATAGAATCTAAAGTCAGCAATATTATTACTAAGATTTTATATAAGAAGTAGCAGCAAGCCTGCTTTCAGCCATTTAATTATAACTTTCTAAGGAAAATTGAGAGAGGGGGTACTTTGCTTTATATAATGTCCCAAAGACTAATTTCCTATGGATACTTGGGTAGCTGAAGTCGTTGTGTAACAGCCATCATAATGCAAAGGGTACTGTTTATAACATGAACTGAGGTTGAATGGATGTCAGACAAGTTTCATAATTTTGTTTCCACTATTTGTACAACTGTTTGTAATTTTAACTACAAAGGAATGTATAACTATTAAATCAACAAGAGAGAGCTCGTTAAGGGACAGAAGATGAGTTGTGTTTCTAAACACAGTAATAAGCTTGGCCATGAGTACAAAGATATGTTTTAACAAAACCTAAAAATGTAAATATTTATATAGACACCTGTATAAATGAAGAACTATGTATTTGAAATTTGTATTAAGCGTACATATCCAGCTCAAAGCAGAGGAGAAAATCACACTACAATCACTGCATTTTATGAATACAATGCATAGAGTAGTTCTTTCTGCTGCTTTCTATCATATGTGATACTGTGTTGCAATTTTCCAATTTGTTGAAAATTGTGGTAATAATGGGCTGCAGATATTCTGTGTGGTTCCATTATTTAACCTCAAATGGCAACTGGAGCATTTAGTGTAAGTAGGATCATACATATTTACCAGGAGCTATAGTAAGGGTCCAATTTTTTCTGTAAGTAAAGGAAATATTTACCCAGAAGTAGGTGAACCAACAGTGAGAAATTCTTCTGCTAGAATTTAAACTGAAAGGAGGGGTGATGGATCAGAGTGAAGGTAAATGATGCAAACAGTGTTTATGATCCTGACCAACCTTCCCCCTGCAGGGTTGGGAGAGGGGGGTGTAATTCCACACTGCTGAGTCAGAGCCCAGTCTGTGTCCACTGAAACCAGCACGAGTTTGGCCACCAATTTCAGGGGGAGCAGGAGTGAGGCTTTAATTCTGTGTGTGACCATGTATGTAACTGTTCTTCCAGTATCCCAGGCTCAAAAGTCAGAAGAATTGCAAGCTGATGCTGAGATTCAGCAAAATCAAGCACAAGTGTGACTCCTAAGAATCTGAGGATGGGCACCCTTAGGCACACACCAGAGTAGATTTTTCTCAGTGAAAGCCAAGTGTGCCACCATTTTTTTTCCAACAGATTTTTAATTATTTTTCCCATAAGTTAAGTTTGACAGAATTAGCTCAGGATGGACCCCTGACGTTTTTTCAGCTACCAAAAAAAATTGCAATGTTAGTTTCAAGCCTCTTCTGCTTCATTTTTACTACAATCTAAAATTGCTACTAAACACTTCTAAAAGTGATGTGTTGTTCTTTTTTGTCCTCTTTCAGGCAAATTGTGGCTGAGTAGGATTAGGCTAATTTGCTTGAGTATCAGTTGAACTCTTTTCAATGGCATTGCAGTCACAACAAGGTACTTGCTTAATAGTGACATTTCCAACTACTGACATTTTTATTCCACCTAATAAGACTATAAATTTCTTTCTTACCAGAAACAATTTCAAAATAAATGGTTATTGCACTTAACCTGGTTTAAAAAAATCAGAAAAACGTAAAGCCTTGCTACATATGCTTTATATATGTTTAAGAAATCTGTATAAAATATGAACATGTTTTTGTAGAATGGCTCCTGAGTTTTCCCCAGTGATTCCTCTGCACAACAGCCTGAAAGCTGAGCTGTAGCCTTTGAAAATTCCATGTGCTTTCTGAAGGAAGGTGGCAGCCAGCTCAGCTGGGTCATAGCCATGTCACTTCCAGCTGGGATTCTGCTCTGTGATACGATAATAAATTCTACACACTTGAAATCAAAAGCTTGTGCAACATCTTTGAAGAAACCCTGACCTTTTTCCTAGTGTACTAGGGATTATAAAACATCCATAAAATATTTTTGGTCTAAGTAGCCTCCTAAGTTTTTCTTCAGTTGCTTTGGTTTTGGTGGGGGGGTTTAAAGTTTTGTTTTCAACTTCGAGCGTGTTCTGTGTGATTTTTTTTTTTTGAAATTTGGTTCCTGTTGTTTAGTAAAGGAATTCAGGATCTCTACAATTTAAATATGAGATGTTTATATAGCAGTTCTGGTTTTCTATTAGCTTTTATACAGTATCTTAAAAAGCCCTTGATAGAAGTGTTTATTTTGGAGGATACGGAATAAATATGCTTCCACTTATATAACTTTAATATATGTCTTAAAATTTAAATTATGGAAAAAAAATTGTTAGTTGCTTGTTTATAAATAAAGGTCTTTTGAAGAGTGTCTAGTTTGGCTACAGCCAAAATAAAAGGCAAATTTATTGATACAAAAGCCTGTCTTCATCATATTTTGTTTAAATTTATAGCTGTGTACTGAAGTGACACAAAGTTAGAGGTCTTGTTAAATATAAAAAGTGTTTTGCTTTTTTTTCTAAAATTTGTGACAGGAATGTGCAGATGTTTTAATATATAGATTAGAAAATAATTCTCTCCTTTTTTTGCTATTTTTATAACCTGTCAGATAAATCTCAGAGAACTATCCTGCTTCAGTGGGAGTGGAAACTTGTGTTGTATTTCAGAGGAGCAGGGTTGAGCCATGAAATGTATTTGGGTTTGGGACTTTTTTTTCCTTTCAGGCACTGTGTTGGCAAAGCCTCTAAGCCTATCTTAAGTCCATTAAGATCAGTCTTAATTTTTTTTAAATGTGCTGAAGTTCTTTGCTGAATTGGGACCATGACCAGCCTTGAAAGTGAGCAATGGCAGCAAAATACATGAACCAGGAATGAAACTGTGTCTGGTTTGGGTTTTTTTGGTAAGGGGGAGCGAAACACCCTGTGACAGGTCATGGAGGAGACAACCTGGTGAAGTGGGTGACACCAGAGTTTGTCTGGGGTGTTTCAAAAACGAGATAATTGCCTTATCTGTGACCCCAAACAGCTGCAAGAGGCTTGTCCTGCATCTCCTGTTTAGGCAGGAACATCCAGGAGGTTTTTTTGCCTGATGTTGTTCCTTTTCCCCCAGGTAGGACACGGGTTTGGTGCAAAGCTCTGCATGTTCTCCGTTTCTGTTCCAAGCTTCCAGTGTTAAAATGAGTTCCTCCCACGGGATAAGGACAGACTATGCCTGATTTCTTGGCTCTAGCAGTGAGGGTGCAAATATCTGGCATGAGCCTGTGATCTGGCATGTGCCTATACTGTTCAATAAAATTGTTTACATTTTCCTACCAGAAGATTTAAATAAAAATCAAAACAAGCTTAGGGGTTTGTTATTTTGTTGGGGTTTTTTTGTTTGTTTGTTTGTTTTGGTTGGGGTTTTTTTAGTGTTGCTGTTATTGAATCAGTGTTAAAATCTTTTTTCTGTTGTTGCTGAACACAGCCTGATAGTATTTTTAATGTTATTGATTCTTGTTTATTTAAAATGACTTGTGAAAAACTGTACTGTAACTGCTGTAAAAAAGGGACACTATCAAGAGAAAGGCCGGATACAGAAAATGGACTTACCTACAGAAATACTTGATATCAATAATAGTGAAGAATTTAAAAACAAATTGAGTCATAACACTTGAGCTGCTTGGGCATAAAAATGCTATTATGGACAGCCTCAGTTGTTACAAAGATGTCTGGAAAATGTATCTGAATTCTGTGGGTAGAGCTGATTTTCATGTTGCTTTTTCTCTCACTATTCCAGAATAAAGGACTCAATCCTTTTTTTCCTTTTCCAGTCTCTCAGTGATACACATTACCTTTTAAATACACAAGCTTCCCACTATTGCAGCAGCAGCTTTAATTCAAATCTGTACATACAAACAGAACAAACTCTCTTGCAGCATAACTTGCAAAATGCACATAAAGTACATCTTTTAAGGCTTGTTCTTGACAGTGTCTCTTTTTAAAAAGCAGGAAAATGGGATCATTTTAGTGCTTGGGTACAGGGGAATAATTTCCTACAGTTTCTAGAAATTGGAATTATCCAATATATTTTCTAGAGAGTTCTGTGGTTAGTTACATAAAATCACTTGTCATTTTAAAAGGATTATAGAGGTAAGACAAGCAATTCTGGGTTTATAATCCTGTATACCTTATACATTCTATATCTGTTCAACACACCAGGATGGGTTTTTACTTTTTTTAGGACTGAGACTTAATAGCTTAAGGTAACTTTTTCTTTAATGTAATGTAAATCCATTGCTGCTTTGTACAACTTTTTCTACTGTGTGTTTTCTTTACTTAGATCTTGACTAAGAAACGTTGGCGTCCAATAAACTTACACTTTGTTTCTTTTGAATCACTGTGTCTTCTACTGGAATCTCTTGGCAGAGGGTGGTGTTATTGTACAAACCGTTGTGTCTGCGGGCTGAAAAATGTGTTTGTAAAAGAGCATCTTTTGTGCTATTTGTTGGATGTAAATGCTACTTTTACATTGCTAAAATAATGGGGGGTTGTTTGTTTTAGTAAATGGCCCCCTGAACCTTTTACTGGAAAATGCAAGAAAACCAACTGCTCTAGACAACCTCTTAAAAACTTGAGCACAGCCCAAATCCTGCTTCCTGTGCAGTCAGTGGTTAAAAGGGGAGTTTGTGGAAGGAAGTGTCTCCATCTAAAACTGGATTGAGCCAGATATTTGGAAAGACACAGTCAGGAATGTTTATGGTGTTTTGCGGTGCTCTCATCCAAAGCAGTTCTGTACTCTACAAACCCCCCTGGGTGGGAATGTAGTGTGTGGATTCCCATGATGCAGAAAATTATCTTTTTATCTTTTGGGCGCGGTGTTTACTCAGTTCCTCTCTTCACACGAGGTGTGACCTGTCTTTGAGAACACTGAGGGCAGTTTTCTCAGCTGGACTCCACATGGGCTGTCCTTTGCCACTTTTCCCTTGTGGAGTTTAGTTGGACCCATTGAGCAGTTTCACCCACGTTTAACAGAGGAAACAACGTCTCAAGAGTTAATCTCCCATAAATTTAATTCAAATCACTGACTGGTATCAAGGAATGGTGTCAGTGGGAAGGGTAAGATTTGGATAGAGGATGTGCTGAGCATTTACCTGTTCTTTTTACCCCAGAGTTTGTCACTCTGTGTGTGTGCACTGACTTGTCAGAGGGGGTGGGACAATAGCTCAGGGGGAACACAGGGCAGAGCTGAAGGACCAGCTCTGCCAAATGGTCCGATCAGGGCTTGAAAGGGCACTCTGAGCTCAGGAGGATTTGGGCCTCTCCTTGAAAACGGGGACAAAGGGTAGGGCTGCTCTCGGAGCCATTCACAGTCTTAAATCCCCAAAGGTTTGGCTCCCTCTTTCTCCTTTTAGATAGGAACTCCTCCAGCTCTTCCTGCATCCAGTTAAGACTGACACACAGTCCTCTCTCTGTTACTGTTTCAGCACAGGCTGACCTCTGCTTGAATGGTTCACAGAAAATGCTCTGCAGACCATACAGCCTGTGTTTGGCATAAAACTCAGAAAGCAAATCAAAATGATAAAAAGTTATTGATAATGTAATGAGCATTGCACCTCTTTTTGTGGCTATTTTCATTCTAATTCCAGCTGTCCCCTTCTAAGACAGTTGTGCAAACAAATCCAGTAATGTTTACTTTTCCATTCATAGGATATTTCCAGCTATCACTCTTAATATACAAACACTAATAGGAGCATCCTTACTGTTAGACCAACATGGATATTTCTGTTTCCAGTCCTGAAATACTCTGGCAATAAAAATTTTCACAGAATCAAGGTGTTGGCTGCGAAGGAGCAACATATACAACTTTTATTTCCTTTTCATTTTACATATGTTGAAAGAGTGCATTGTAAGTTACTTTCTGCTGACAAAGAATTTGCTTTCAGTTGCCTCTACAGCTTTGATAAACCCTTAACAATTTATTAATGTCAATTGTCAGTCCAGGATCTGGGATGGATTCAGCTCTTGAGTGTCATGGAGCCCTGGCTCTAGTCATCTGCTTCAGCTGATAGTTGAGGGCTCAGGCGCTCATCCAGCCACGTGCACCTCTCCAGTGAAGTCCACTGCTGTTAAAAGCAAGGCAGTAAGACCTGCTGGGATTCCTGACATCCAGGGATGCTTCTGCTGGAAGGAGGAGACCATGCTGCGGTTTGCAGGCTCTGCAGGCAGGTGGCTGAAGGAACAAAGGGCACTGAGCCAGAAGAAGAGGTCAGAGAAAAGTACGATGACAACAGCAGAAGAATGTAAGAGATAGAAGAGAGCACGCTGTGGCCCTGCCAAAAACAACAAGAAAGAAAAAAAACAGCCTCTATTTTAAGGTTTCATTTGTGATTAATATGGCTTTTTTTGGTTCCCACTTTTTCTTTTCTTCCCTAATAAATGAGGTGTTCCTGGGGTGTGACACCTCTAACCCTTCTTGGCTGACAGAGACTGCATCCATTACTCTTGTCATCCATTAATTTATGTTATAAAGTCTATGAAACACTTTAAGGGAAAAAAACTTCCCAAAAAGCTTTTTAATAACATTTCCTCTACAATCTTCAATTGGTTGAAGTTTTGGTCCTCTTGGAACAGGCTTTGAAGACTGCACATCCTGAGGTGTGCAGGTGTCACACCCAGGTGTGACAATTACAGCTGTGCAATATTTGCTGCTGCTGCTTCTTTTCTCATCAATCATCTGAGCAGCCAAATGCCACAAGAAGAAACCTTTGCTTTGTTAGCTCACATTCAGGTTATTTTTTTCAGGAAAAAATCGACAGAGGTGTGTAAAGGCATTTCTTAAAGGAATGAGGAAAAAACCTGTAAAAATACCAAACTGTCTGCCTGAGTAAGTCTGGAGGAGATTCACACATACTAAAATGAGATTTGAGATTGGGTATTTTTTACCAAGTATTTACTACAAGGCTTAAGAGAGGGAGAATCACATAGAACCTTTGTTTTATGGAGATGACCCCATAATCTATTCTGTGCCTCTAATGGTGTGTACAGGCATTAGGAGTGGCCAGAAACAAAAGACTGCACCATCACAGCCACCTCAAGAGCCAGACTCAAAGGCATCACACTGAAGGTGAAGCTCTCTCTATATATGCACATCCATGGATTTTCTTAGCTGTCCAGCTGAATTGGAGCATTTTCACTGTTCTAGAGAAAGGCATTTTTCAAACTGTATTTCATACTCCTGCTGTTGATTTCCTACAAAATTCCTTGAAGTGCTGCTGCTCTCAATCTAAAACTTGAAGACTTCCTTTTCTACTTACCAAGTCCTTTCTTCTTTCTGATGTCCCACATTCCCAAAGCCAGCTGGTCCGAGTGTCCTCCAGCATCTGTCTGAGGAATTCAAGAGTGTTTGTACTGCCCGGGAGAAGTGCCCATCTCCTGGGCAGCAGCCTCTCCATCCCAGCACCAGCACCTCTGGGAATCCTGGCGCTCTCTGCTGGAGAGAAAAGAACCGGCTCCAGCAGTGAAAATAAAGAAGGGGGGAAATAAAAAAAAAAGCTTAGCATGTTTTAGTTTCTAAAAACTCATGGGATTTCCTTGAAGTTTTGGTGAATGTATTTTTGAAGAGTCATCATCATAGAAAAAAATAATAGTCCCAAAAATATTTTTTCTTTTTCCATTGCTGTGCCAGATACGTTCCAGGCAAAATGTCTCTTGTCCCTTTTGCAAAATCGTGACCACTCAGGAATAGATTAATTACTGGATATGGAATCACAGAATGGTTTGGGCTGGAAGGGAGGTCCAGATCATGCAGTTCCACCCCCTGCCATGGGCAGGGACACCTTCCACTATCCCAGGTTGCTCCAAGCCCTGTCCAACCTGGCCTTGGACACTTCCAGGGATGGGGCAGGCACAGCAACCTGTGCCAGGGCCTCCCCACCCTCACAGGGAAGAGTTTCTTCACAATATCCAATCTAACCCTGCTCTCTGTCAGTTTGAAGCCAGATTTGGAGAAAGAGAAAAGTGTGATCCTAGAGGGAAAAGCAAAATTTTTATAACATGAGAAAACAATGCCACTTATAAATTATGACACTTACAAAATTAGTGGAATACTGGTGGAGTATGATTAACACAAACACCACAGTGCCATTAGTTGTCTGCTTTCTCACATTGTTCTTTTTCCTGGTGTTCTGGTTTTGGGGTTAAACCACGACCCCATGATAGGCTGTATTTTTAGCTCACGAAGGGCTTCAAAAGCAAGTACAACTATCCAGGGTGAACCAACTCGGGTCCATTCTAATAGAATTGAAACATGGGATATTGAAGTGTCATAAATGAAATATCAGTTTGGCTTTCGCATCGTTGTTAAAGTTGAAGTTGTTAATTAAGTTGAGGTGGTTAAAGTTGTTAATATGAATAAGTTGTTAAGTAGCCCACAGAGTTAGAGAGTCTGTATGCCCCTTGTTGTTGTCCACTTGTTGTTATGGTTGATGTAATGAATTCAAGTTATATTATAAAACTTTGCAATTGTACTTTAAATTAATGTTTAAGTTAAGTTGTTTTACAGAGAGAAAAGGCCCCTATAAACTGCCCAGCGACTATATTTAGCAGTCAGTTGGAGACCTGTCACCGAGCTCCATGGAAACCATGAATTTTAATTAGGAAATCTTCCCGCAAAAAAGGCAGAAGACATCCCCCAGAGACTGCACCCTAGATTCAAATGAGCCATTGGATAAAGGACTGTACCAATGGTCTGGACCTTCAAGTGACTTGACCAATCACCCCCTGCCTTGGAGGCTGGACAGTGGGCAGTGATGGGAGGGGCCAGAGGGGTATAAAACCTCCTGTCACCAGCCAGGAGCTGCTCTTCACCTGGGATTAGCCTCAGTAGAGCTCAGCGCTGTGGGTGTCAGACCTGCCTTTTAAAATACCTTCCTTGGGACTGACCCAAGGAAAACCCAGCGCTGTGGACCTTTGCTCTGGGTCTATAGCCTAATTGGCTATAAGAGTCTGATCACTGTGAACCCGGTTAAGTTGATTCTAATTGAGGAATTGGGTTTGTTGTATATTTAATTTATTTTTTTAGTTAATAAATTATTTTTCTTTTACTTTTAAACCAAGAGTTGCCTTTTCCTGACATGAAGCATCTTTGCTTTATACCTAAATATATAATTCAAAATTATGATTGGTCAAAATAAAACATTGCGACCCATTTGCTTTGAAACTTAGCCAATTTGTCAACAATTATATTCATGCTGCATGGTTGTTTTTTCAAGACATTTTTAGGACGAGGCCTGTATTTTAATAACAAAGCTATCAGAGCTAATTTCTTATCTAATTAAACACTCATGTCCTGGCAGTGTGTTTTCCTAAGCAATTCAGAGATGTAGGCATTTGGGCAAAGAAGAAGAACTAAATGACATAAAATGAATTGAAGTTTTTCACTATAAGATCATGGTGGACATGTTACTTTTTCTCCTACAGAGATTGGTGTTTGGATAGCTCAGGTATCTCCTGGTTTTGCAAATGAACTGAAAAGAAGAGCAGTTAGTTGGAGGTCTAATGATGTCATCAACTCTGAGCTTTTTTTGTACGGAGCAAGACTCCATTAAGAAGAGGATGTTCCCTGGAAGACACCAGTTGGGAGGGTTATTCCAGATCAAGAGCCAGACGTGTGCCAGCCTCCTCATCTCCATGCCTGCTCCAAGTTATGGAAGCGTCTTGGTGGCACGTCCTTGGTGCCAGGCTGCTGACCAGCTTCCCAAGAGGCTTCTCTGGGCATCCAACCTGGCCCTTGCTCCATGTCTGCACACCCATCACTCTCCTCCTCAGACAGCTGTCACAAAGACCCACAAGTGTTGATTCAGAAGGGATGGGAGGTGTGACATGTGCTGAGTCTCACCTGGAAAGGGGCTACAGAAAACAGAACGGAGAGTGCACATAAGGACAGGACCAAACGGGGACCCATGTTCTGGCTTTGGCTTTGTGCCTCTCCAGGCCCCACAAATCCTGAGCAAACCTGCCACAGTCAGCAGGCAGAAGGACAGGAAATGTTACATGTGAAAGGGGAAACGGTCCCCTTTTCCATGAGGAGTAACATGCTGAGGGATCACATTCCAGGGATGAAGGTTAACAGGTCTGCTTCCGCCAGCAGAGCTGTCAGTGAGGAGAGTGCAGTGATAACACCTCAGGCTGAGGCTATAAAATCTCAATAAAGACACAATTATAGCCACCTCACAGGTAAAGGTGGCATCACACAGAGTCCTGGGATGCTGCACAAAGCTCTGCAGGCCAAAGAGCAGCTTCAACAAACCACGCATGTTTTACACTTCTACTGTCCTGACAAAGCACTTGTTTCAAACTCCGTGTTAGACTGCATGTATGGTCTCTTACGAACCTTCTCATCCTTTCACGTGTAGAAAATGCACTCTGGAGCTCAGAGGCACAGAATTTGTGGGAAAGGTTTGGATTGATTTTATCTCTGTGCATTGTATTTGTGTAAGTGGTCATTTAATTGCAGTGACTGAACATACTCCTTTTTTTTTTTAATTGTTGTGTTCACAGCTTTAAAAATGAAATTGATTAAATAACTACGATTACATTGATTAACTATGAATAACTATAAGCTATGAAGCTTATTTCCATAACATGGGACTTGGTGTATTCTCAGATCCAGCACTTTGCAGATGCTAAATCAGTGTACACCCTGCTGTGTCCCACCCTGTCATACACATTTACCTGTGTCAAGTCCAAGCCACCGTTCCACCCACCTGCAGAAAATCTGAAACCCATAGTCAAGGTCCTAAAATTCTGTTCTGATTCTCTCTACGGGTTGAAAAAGAGCATCCAGAGCAGATGCAGAACCTGGCAGCACTGACAGGTGAGATCTTGCTTTGTTCTTCATGTGACTTGGGTAGCTCTACCAGCAAAACATTTTAGAACTACCCTGACATCACTCTATGTCAGAGGAAGATCCAGGTCTGCAGTTTCCTTCTTATCTCTGCAACACGGAGTGAAACAGCTAACAAAATTCATACTTCAAAGAACCAAAACCAGACATGTGAGGTAACCCCAATGAATGAAGCATTTATAAATTTCTTGTTCCAAAATGCTTGTATAATCAACTCTCTATCAATCTCCCTCACTTTACAGTTTTAAAACTTGCTTTGCAGCCATCACTGACAGTATATATATACATATATATACTTGCAAATTAAAAGCAAAGCTGGGAATTTAGAAACATAAAGTTGTTTAATAAAAATACAGAACCAAACAGAGATTAGGAGCAAGTCAGAATCACAGCTCCCACCCTCAAAGTACAGAGAGATATGAAAAACTAATTGATTTAATCTTCCAATGGCCAGAGCTATGCTTTGATGAGTAAGATCATGAATGTTCAGAGAGGGCTATTCGGGGTACAGAGGTGCACAAAAAATGAAAATTCTTCAATATTAGGAGGTGTATTACTGGCAGGCTGAGGGAAGGAATCCTTGCCCCCTCCTCAGCAATGGTGAGGCCACAGCTGAAGTGCCGCGTCTCCACTGCAGAGAGGCCAGTGAAAGGCCATGAAGGTGATTCCTGGACTGGAGCATCTCTCCCATGAAGAAAGGCTGAGGGAACTGAGGGGGAGAGGCTCCAGAAGTCTCCAGGGCTATTTGATCAGGGTCTAGAAATGTCTGAAGGGAGGGTGCCAAGAGGACGGAGCAAGGCTCTTGGCAGAGAGACAGAACAAGACACAAGGGGCACAAAGTGAAACACAGCAGGTTCCCGCTGAACCGGAGGAAAAGCCCCTTTTCCCTGGG
>VZRJ01003524.1:111005-121990 GCA_013397565.1 Ptilonorhynchus violaceus | reverse complement strand
AATTGTGACCTTCCAGTACCTGATGGTAACCTACAAGGAAGATGGAGAGAGACTCTTCACAAGAGCATGTAGTGACAGGACAATGGGGAATGGATTTAAACAGAAAGAGCTCAGGCTTAGATCGNAGAGCTCAGGCTTAGATCGGATGTATGGAATAAATTCTTTACTACAAGGGTGGTGATGCACTGGAACAGGTTGCTGAGAGAAGTTGTGGGTGTCCCGTCCTTGGGAGTGTTCAGATGAGGCTGAATAGGGCTTTCACCAACCTGGTCTAGTGGAAGGTATCTCTGCCTGTAGCAGGAGGGTGGTACCAGGTGATCCTTTAAGGAGTCCATTCTAACCCAAATCACTCTATGATTGTATTTGAAGAAATGTTTCCTGTGATTCTTGATATTCTTGACCAGATTTAATTCCAAATGGGTCTTGACCTTCTTTATTGCATTTCTGCATACTCTGACAATATCCCTATATTCATCCCAGGTGGTCTGTCCCTTCTTTCCCCTTATATATATCTCCTGCTTTTGTCTGAGCTTTGAAAGGCGTTCCTTGTTCATCCATGCAAGCCTCCTGCCCCTTAAGTGCAGCAACACAATTTGAGTCAAGGAATCTTCTGTGCAAGCATTAAAGATTTAAATGCAAGCATACCTGGTCACTTGCCACACAATACTGGCCTTAGGAGGCTGCTCCGGCAGGTGCTGTTCCCGGCCTTGCTAGGCTCACTTGTGTTTTTCTACTGATTGCCTGCTGAAACATACAGACTTGTCTTTTGAAACTGCAATTCTGACTTTTAATAAAATAAGTGCATTCAGTAAGGGATATAGAGCAGGCATACTGTTTAACAATAACATAAACTTATCCACCAGCATGCCTCCAACGTAGTAACTCTACATGGACACTATTAAGGGCATTTTATATTTCTCAATTAGCACAATTAATGTTTTTCAATTAGCACCTTAATAATTAGCACATGCATGCAAAGCAGGCATCCAGAGAGAGAGAGGTGGTGACCAGGTGGAAGTTGGTGTCTGCTATAGAAAACAGTAGGGGTTGGTTTGGGGGGGAGAATTTCTTTAGTGATGTACTGGTGTGCAGTCTCAGGTAGATGGGGTTATATCTAAGATGAAAACTTTGAAGAAGAAAAGAAGGATTGTAATATTTTCCCTAGGAAACTGAACCTTGGAGAAAAAAAGAAAAATATTCCTGGGTACATCTAAATCCTCATCTAACAATTTCTAAAGTGCTTTGTTTCTCAGAGTGTTCTAATACATGGGTTTTTTCTTCTTTTGACGCAGAAGTGACTCATAATCTTTAAGAAGAGATGATGTTTGTGTTCACAGTATTAGCGTGTACCCTGCAAGAGAATAAACATAGAAAAATAAGCTTTCTATTCCTCTTCTGTATAGACTATGTGTAATGAAGGAAGCACAGAGAGAAGGATACATGCTATATCAGTGACTGTTCCAGAATAGTTTGTTTTTACTGTTCCAGCCTAAGTACATAAAATTGATTATTTTGATAATACTAAGAAAAATCAAAGATATGAGATTGTATTTACCATATTTCAGAGGGACAGGGTATAAGACTTTCTAGCAACTAAATGAGATTCTGGAAAGAAGGAAGCAGATTTTTTAATTACCAGCAGCACCTAGCAGAAGGGTTATATGTCTCAAAACTGATCTATCTGTTGCTTTCTTCCAGAAGCCTAGCTGCCAGCAGCCAGAAACCTGGATGGTACTTATAACCAACTGCACTCTCAGTTTTCAAGGATGAGCCTAGAGGCTTGAAAGCAGTGAATCTTACTGTGAGAGAAATACAAATCTAGCTTTGTTCTAAAACAGTACTGGTTTTATTCTGTCATCAATACTGCCGTGTTGGCTGTTGCAGAATACATCCAGTGCAGGTAGCTCAGTGTGCAGCTGCAGTGTGAGCTGCAGATTGAGCTCTGAGTGGCAGGAGCCCGGGGAAAGAGGGAGTGAACTGGTACTGACCCTTTGCAGAACGAAGGGCATGGGGACTTGTGGCACCAGCCAGGTGACTGGACACTCAGGGGCACAGCAGGAGCCAATGACCCCAGATTGTCACACACTTAGACTGTGAGGGCATAAAAGCTTAGGGTCTCCTTTGTTCAGGGTTGCTCCTTGGAGACACAGCTTGAGCTGTTATTCTGTTGTTGCACCACAGTTAAATTACTTTAGGGATCCAGATATATGAGACTCTGCTATGGGAAACCTGGGGTTGAGCCAGGGATGAAACTTTGTCCAACAGTGTGAGTGTGCGGTGTGTTGGGAGCTAGAGTGGCTCCTGGATGGTCAGACAGGAAAGTTTCCTTAGCATGGTAATAGCATTAAGAGAGTTTTCCCAGAATGACTGGGAACTGCAAAGGCAGTGTCTCTCTTTCACATTGTGCAGCTCCATGATTTGTTGTCTCTGGATGATGATGTTGAATCCAAGAGCAATTGTTTATCGTGTTTTGTGGTAGTGGGCACAAAGTCATAGAACATTTTGTGTTGGAAGGGACCTTTAAAGGTTGTCTAGTCCAACCCCCTGCAATGAGCAGGGAGATCTTCAAATAGATCAGGTTACTCAGAGTCTGGCTCAACCTGACCCTTAACGTTTCCAGGGATGAGGCAACTAACACCCTTCTGGGCAATGTGTTCCATTGAGGGTGTTTCACCCACCTCATAACAAAAAATTTCTTCGTAATATCCTAGTCTGAATCTACCCTCTTTAGTTCCAAACTATTACGCTCTGTCCTTTCACTAAAAAGTGAGTCCCCATCTTTCTTAGCAGGCCCCTGTAAGTATTGAAAGACTGTAATAAGGTTGCCCTCAAGCCTTCTCTTTTCCGGCTGAATAATCCCAGCACTCCCAGCCTTTCCTTCTAAGAGAGGTGTTTCTTCCCTCTAATCATCTTTGTGGCCTCCTCTGGACTTGTGCCAGCAGTTCCTTGTGCTTCCTGTGCTGGGGACCCCAGGGCTTGGCGCAGCACTGCAGGTGGGGTCTGAGCAGAGCAGAGGGGCAGAATTCCCTCCTTTGCCCTGCTGGCCACGCTGCTGTGGATGCAGCTTAAAATACAGTTGACTTTCTGGGCTGTAAGCACACATTGCCAGGTCATATCCAATTTCTCATCTACCAGTATCCTTCAAATCCTTTTCTGCAGGGCTGCTCTCAATCCTTTAATCCCCCAATCTGTACTGATACTGGGGGTTGCCCTGACCCAGGTGCAGCACCATGCACTTGGCCTTGTTGAACCTAAATTGATTCACATGGGCCTACTTCTCAAGCTTGTTCATGTCTCTCTGGATGGCAGGAAACTATGACTTTGTTTGAGACAGCTTTCACTCAGATGAGGAATCTTGGTTTGCTCAGTGCTTCAGAAGACATCTCCATGTTACAGACACTGATTCACTTTGCACCAGCTTATTTTTTTCAGGGAGGAAACAGAATTACATTCAGGTTTCTATTTCACCTGGAGTGCTCACATTCCTGCCTCTTGCCCTGTTCAGGGCTCCTTCACTCTATTGTTTCAGGCTGTTTTTTTAAGATGGTTGTCGTTGTATGAATTTTCAGTGCTCTCATGGAATGGTAACAGAGAGAGATCATATTTCTCCTGTATGGGCAATGAATTAAAGCATGAATACTGATACTTCTAGGCTGCAAACACTAAACCTATGTTTTGAACTGCATATTCTGCTGTCCTGAGCAGTTTGTGCATTTTGTTGTATTTTAATATTAAAAAAACCCAAACAAACTCCCAACACCAACAACCAATACCAAAGATAGTGATATTACCTTCATTCTTTTTGATGCAAAAGCAAGGCTGAGTGTGACTTACCTAACTGTAGAAAGGAAGTGTGTAGCAAAACAAGGGCATGAATCTTTATCTCACAAGTGCCAGGCTAGTAGTTTGTCTTTATATTGCTCCTCCTGTGCATTAGACAACTTACACTTTGAATCATTCATTTAATGGAAAAATGTATTTCATTAATTTTTGGTTGTAGTTGAAGCTAGACAAGAAAGACATAGATAAATTCAAAATCTTTCCCTGACTTTTCTGATACAAAGACTCCTTGAGGAACTGTCTCTCATTTTAAGTAGAGTTAGTGAAACCAGTCTCCAAATAGAGCTATTTCTTCTATCAATGTCATATACAATAGTTCAGGCATAGCTAGAATGTCAAATGTCACTGTTATTGTGGCAATCTTACATTGTGATGCTTGTGTTGTCTTCAGAAGTTAAGAAAGCAGCAGAAACCTACAGATGAATTTTTTTTCAGCAAGCCCTAAATGATTTAAACATATTGATCACGAGCTGGGAGATGGCCCACCTCATGCAGCCTTCAAATGTCTTCACTAGCTGGAAATCTTATTCAGAACTGCTCCAAACTCTCTCTTTTGCAGAACTAAACATTTGGTGCACAACTGAATCTGCCATTCAGGTAGAGTACAGTGCCTTGTTTGTACTCTACATAGTGCAGGGGGATGCAGAAGTAAATGTTTTGGGGAGTTGTCAGAGAATGCTGGTTTTTAGTACAGAGGTTACCAGATGGAAAAGGCAGAGAAGAGAGCAGTTGCCTCACAGATTGCTTGCTGAAAGTGGCAAACACCTGGAGGAGCAGTTAGCAGGAGAGCACCAGGAGAAGAGAGGTTCTGGAGCTGCATTACAGATCAGAAGAAACATAATCAAAGAAGGTCAGTGTCTAACAGAAGTTACACTCTTGTAACACTCAGTTGTGTCAGGTTTTTTTGTTGTCATATACAGTGCATGCTTTCAATAGTGAACATTCAGGGTCCTGTGGATGTGAGTTTACCATCCCACAGTGTTATAGAGAAGTGTTTGGCATTGATTGTTCTCAGCACTCCCTCACAAAAACAACAGTTGTGTGACTGAGGAGCACTTTGACAGGCTTGAGAGTGACATGGCAGTTCGTGGGTTTCTAATGGATATTTCCCCAAGAGGAGAGATTGCATGTGTGCAGAGACCATCAAAGACTGACAGAGGCTGGACGCCTTTCCACTTGACCGTGATGGGCTCTGTGCCACATCCGGCCAGCCTTCTCATACCTCCCTTTTATGGTTCTCCTGAAGGAACAAGTTGTCAGGAAGGTCTTGGTGCCATTTCATGCAGTTACTTAATCTTCAGGAGAGAAGTGGTTTGAGTAGCAGCTTGCATACCTGGCAGCATTTGTCTGATGTCTTATTTCCAGTTCACCTCTGAAAAGTCACATATAAATAATCCACTCTTTTGTACTAGATCTGTACCTACATCAGGATTTGGTGTTTTGGCCCTGTATAGGTGAAATTCACTCAACTCAGGGCTTTTAGGTCACATTGCATGAGGTAGGCCAATGTTTACTTCAAAAACAGGGCAGACTAAGGCTGAAGGGAAGAAAAAGGGATTGTCTAAACACACGTACATAGCAAAGCATGTTGTCTGCATGCAATAAACAAAGCAGGGGAGAGAACAAGGAACCAACAAATGAATCTGGAAACTTAGCTTTCACTATGATGCCATTATTGTGTTAGCTAGTTCAGTATTATGCCAGATTTCTACAGTTCATAATAATTTAGGTACCAGATCAAGAGATATTGAAACCTTGTGTCCATAATGTGTTCCCCCCCCCCCATATGAAAGAGAAGGCATCCCAAACCCAAAATCTTTGGTTGGGAAAACCAGTCTACCTAGATGGTTTTAACTGAGTAGGCAATGAAGGCTTCCTTATCTGCTCATTACACAAGATGAAGTGTGTGTTAGTCGTGCATATTTCATTTAGCAGAATTAGTAAGTGCCTTACTTAAATTTGAATTACTGAATTAAAGAAATAGTTAAATCATAAGGAAAGATTTGCTAGAAGATTCTGAATTCTGATCCATTTCAAAATACAGGACTAAATGGAAAATTAAAGAGTAGGATACATGTGCTGCTGTAACCCTTTCAAACGCTGCAATTCTCCCTCATGCCCCTTTTTTAGGAATTGCAACACTTGATACTTGTGAAGCCCTTCAATGGCAACAGGCCTCTTAAGAGCACCATAACCTTTCCTGCACCTTGGCTCTCTCCCAATTCCTGTTTCTAACGTTCCTTAGCACCCAGGTCTTGCCAAATACCAGCCTTTCACAGGCATTTTCACAGTGCCAATCAGTTTATAAAAGAAAGCTAGATCTTCTTTGAAGTGCCTGGCCATTCAGCTACCTCCCCTCATCATACAGGTGCGATCATCAGTGGTATCTCTATTGTTAGTCCTTTTCTAATGGCAGGAATTGGCTGTTTATCAGTTCCTGTCCTTCCTCCTAAAACACCAGGGTGCAAACACCAAATCTCCTTTCTGACATTACACCCTTGGGCTACACTTAGCAGGCTGATCTGCAGCTCTCATTAAGACAATTTCTTCTTTTCTCTGTAAAGAACTTTACTAATTGTTGTAAATATCTATGTCTGAGCTTTGTTTGAAAGGAAAAGCTCCCTGCAGGGGAAACTCTGAGCCCAGAAGAATTGGTGGCTTTGCTGATACAAGATGGATTCCTGATGCAGAGCTCTGTAGCTTGCAATGGCTTAGTTGTTTATTCAATTAGCTTCCAAATCTCTGACTACTTTGAAGTCATTGGCAACTATGAAACACAATTAGAGTATGTGAAATATTCAGGTCTTTTATTTCCATTGAGATTTTTTTTTAATTTAAACCCAGCAATGACCCAGATTCCTGATCAGATTTATGTTTGCTTTTGTTGCCTGAGAGCTGGAATAACAAGTATAGTTGTTTGGTGCAGATCATAAGCCCTTTGCCCCGATTCTAGATATCTAAAAAAATTCCAACACCTTTCAGGAGCACTTTTGTGGATACTGGGCAGGATAACTATGCCAATTACATGATTTGGTTTTTGCTCAGTGTATGGACAAGAGCCAATGATATTAAAATGGGTTTCCATTAATTCACCCTGAATTAAAGTTTGCATATTCCCCAGACTTTCCTAGATTTGCATCTACAGATGGTACGTGTTTGTTTGCTGCTGAAAGACATAAATAAGATTTTTATCTCCCTGTGGAAGTTTACAAAGAAATATTGNCCAGGATGGTACAGTCCCTCTTCGTCTGGTTTTTTTTCACTCTGGTGTTATTCTCTCTTCTAACATCTTCGTTCCCAATTTAGAGCTGCTTGCATTCCTCAGGCCCTGATAAAGGTACTGAAGATAACTTGGCTGGGGCATACCGACAGGGTTTTCATGCCTTACAACAATTGGACAAAAGGGTATTACTTGCTTTTGTTGGATAGAAATTTCAATAGAACAGTTGAAGACAGTCCCAACTTTTTTTTTCTCACTTTTTAATAAGGTCACAAAGTGACTGATTTAAAGTTATGACAAGGACAGATCTGCTCATATTCTATGTCAAAGTGTTGTATATAGTTTGACCTCTATCTTGGATCATGTACTTCAGCTCTGTGGCTCCAGTTGTTTCTTTTGTGTGTGCCTTCCTTCAGGGTAAGGGAAAAATGTTGTGAATTTGTTAAAGCGTCAAAAACCCTGACCACGATAAAGACCCACTTCAATAAGCAGAGTTTTCCAAGCCTTAAGATCTTAGGCAAAGAGTACAGAGGAAAACATCTCATTTCAGCAGATTATAATTCTAAAGAATAAAGCAACAGAGTAAAATGGAGTTAGGAGAGAAATTAAAAAAAAAAGTAACTGACTACCAAAAGCAAATATGAATTTATATTCTTTCCCTCTCATATCCTAATATGAGATCAATTAAATAGACATCCACCGTAGCGTCATTTTCTGGTTGCAGACAATGTATGTGTAGCATGGAAATCACAAAAAGGGCATTTTAGCCTGAAGACCAGGGACTGAAAGGAGGGCAAATTACTGCTTATCTTTCACAGCACCCTTTACTCCATGACAAGAGCAATCACGGTTGAACACTGCACCTTGAAGACTCTTCCCTTCCGGTCTCAACTGGCGAGTCACCCTTCTGAGAAATACAGACATCTTTTTCCATGGTCTAGGGTATGGAATGCTGTAAATTGCTCCTAAGGGTGAAAGTAAGGTTGAAGAAGGCAAGTAGTGACATTTCTAGTGTGAATGCATTCAGGGTGCCATCTGTAGGATGCATTTCAAACTTGAGCTTTGCGGGAGAGGTGTGGTTGATAACACTGAACTAGAATATGTTGCAATTAAGAAGAGAATCAATGACCCTGAGACTATTCTTTGCAGGTTACTGTCCATCCTATTCACAGACAAATAGTGCTAAGGCTTAATTACTATTAGAGCTTTCGTCGTGGTCAGAAGTTTTCTGCAGTATAAACTCATCCTTCCCAACCCCATATCTGGTGATTACAGAGAAGTATTTCTTATTTTACTCCTTTTCAAGTATTTTAAAAATGTATTTTCTTTCACTCTCCTCCTGGATAGATGAATCTAATTTTTTTTTTGTTTTTTTCTCGCACAATTTCTAAACCTATGCCTGTATTTGATGTCTGGACCCCTCTGGATACTTTCCCATTTGTCCAGAGGCAGAATCATCATGTCAGGACTGCAACCAAAACCCTGCAAATGTAGTATGCAATGGGAAGACGATGTCCTATGTCACCCCTGCCATGTTCTGGATTTCATGTTTGAGCTGATACCTCTTCCTTGTTTTGAGCTGAGTGATTCTAAGTGTCGCTTTTTTTTTTTTTTTTGGTTGTGTTAATCACTTGATGCTCTTTATGGTCTGGATACTCTTCAATAGAGTGCAGCATAGTCAGTTCCAAGATAAAGAGCCCATGCTCTTTATTGCTCCTATTTCCATGTGTGGAAATTACTGCTTTTCTTTCACTCATATTATTCTGGGTTTTTTTCAGTTGATTCAGTCCTATTTGGTCTAGGATGTAGAGCAGAGGGAGTGGAAACACGTTGCATAGTTTTCACAGTTGATACTTTCAATAGTCTAATTGGAAAAAAAAAATCCTCTTTCATGACTTTGTTTTCTTGCATTGAGGCAATATGTGGCAAATGCTACAGAATTCACCACTTGAGGTGATCCTGAGTGGAACTGGGGAAAAGGAAAAGGCACACACACCATTACCTGTATCTGTGGTGATGTTCCACAAACATGGAGATCACATCTGTAATTTAGATAGGGTGTTTATACTCCAAATATCCCATCTTGCCAATGAAACCACATGGCCTTCTGTGAAGGGTCCCAGTCTTGTGCCTTCCCTCGGGCTGGCACTGCCTCGGCACTGCCTTGAGGCTGCAGGTTGGCTGTCATGGGGAACATGCTGGTACTTGTGCTAGTACTTAAAGATGGCCAGACCCCATTCCTGTGCTCAAGCCCATGCCCTAGACTAGTTAGGTCTGACACAAGGATGTAGTTGCAGATTCCTTTGGTGTTTGCTACCTTGCTGCTGCACTACTGACTTATCATTCAACCTCCCTAATACTCACGACTAAGGTGCTGAACAGCTGTAACCTGAATCCAGGCGTTGGAAGGAAAGTATCTGTCCACCGTGCAACCTCTTTTAGATAGAGATGTGTTTTATGCTGGCTTTTCAAGTCAGCTTGCCACCCTGTGCTAGCCAGTACTGACAGTGACCTACAACATGATAGCACCAGATAGCTCTCTGCTTTGTTCTTTAATCAATTTAAAGATTCAACATCAATTTCCCTGGAACAGGACATGCTTTTCATTGCATTTGCAAGGAAAACCCAGAGTGACTTGCTGTAACAGCGCACTTAGCAACCATTAGCCATTTAAAATCCCAGAAATAGGTATAGGGTTATTACATCCCCTATACTCTGCCAATTACTGTCACTCCCACTAAGAGCCATGATAGTAATTTAGTTTCTATAAAGGACACTGTTTATTCAGCAGACATGCAGAAAAAAAGGGCAGAAAAATGTCCATGTTGAAATGACAACAGTGGCATGACAAACAGAGCTACTGGATTAGAAAACCAGAATTTATTTAAATATGTATGTACATATGAGTCCTTCATGTCATTTTGCTTGTGCATTTTGAAAGTAATTGTATTTGTGAATAAGAAAATGTTATTGAATTTTATTTTTACTGAAACCTTCAGGATTTCACATCATGGCTACCTTATTCATCTGTAAAGCATATGCTGTTTTTTATTAACAGTTATTGCATTCATCAGGATTCTTTCCCTTCTTAAAAAGAAAGGAGCAGTCCTGGACTGGACTGACCAAAACATTTGATGAGAAATAATGGTTAAAATTAACTCGACCTTTTGTAGTGGGTTGACCCAGGCTGGATGCCAGGCACCCACCAAAGCCTATCCCTCCCCTCTGCAGCTGAACACAGTAGAGAAAATATACCAAAGGGTTCAGGAGTGGAGATAAGGTTGGGGAGAGATCACTCACCAAATGCTGTCACAGGCAAAACAGGCTAGTATTAGAGATGTTAATTGAATTTATTACTAGCAAAATTGAAGAAGGATAATTAGAATAAAATAAGACCTTAAAAACACGTTCCTCCCATCCCTTCCTCCCTTTCAGCTCTACTCCCACTCAGCCATCCAGGGAGACAGGGAGTGGGGGTAATGGTCAGTTCGTGTCATTGCTCAGGGAGAGCAGTCCTTCCCCTGCTCCAGCGTGGGGTCCCTACCACAGGAGACAGTTCTCCATGAATTTCTTCAGTGTGAGTCCATCCGATGGGCAACAGTTTTCCAGAAGCTGCTGCAATGGGGGTCACTCTTCAATGGGATGCAGTCCTTCAGGCACAGTCTGCTCTGGTGTGGGTCCCCCACAGGGTTACAAGTCCTACCAGCAAATGTCCTCCAGCATGGGCTCCTCTCCGTGTCTGCATCTCCCTGCGAGGACCCTGCTCCAGCACAGGCCTCCCGCAGGCTCACAGCCTCCTCTCAGGCATCCACCTGCTCCAGCGTGGGTCTCCTCCATGGGCTGCAGGCAGATCTCTGCATCCCCATGGATCTCCATGGGCTGCAGGAGCACAGCCGCCTCACCATGGTCTGCACCGTGGGCTGCA
>VZRJ01003524.1:100658-110813 GCA_013397565.1 Ptilonorhynchus violaceus | reverse complement strand
CTTAAATATGTTATTACAGAGGTGTTATCACCATATCTGATGGGCCCAGCCTCAACCAGCAGCACATCCATCCTGGAGCCGGCTGGTATTGAATCTGGGGGCCATGAAGAAAGCTTCTCACAAAAGCTACCCCTGTAGCCCCGCCACTACCAAAACCTGGACATACAAACACAATACACCTTTCAACTAAAAACCCTTTTGCAAATGGGGGAAATATTTAAAACAAGGCTACTCTGAAAGTGTCTAATGGCTCAGAGCTGGTTACTGTTTTCTTGTTGGTTATGGCTTCTTCATATGCTTTTTGGGTGCCTTGTCCAAAAGCTGTCCCAGAGCAGCTGTCAAGTAAGATCATCATGTGTGAAAGGTTGAGCTTATATCCCTTATCTTAATGTCAATAATAATGTCACGAGATGAGTTCTAATTCTGCACTTTGACCTACAAGATCTTTACATGAGATTTGTTTACTTTTGTATCTTGGGATGATGAGTCCCACGGGCTGTCTCAAAGTGAAATGAATGCTCTTGTCCCATCATATAACAGTGTCGACCATTCAGTAATGACAATTCACCTCCTCAAGCCTTTCTCAGATAGAAAGGCTCATGGTTTATCTGCTTTTTGTCCCCTGTGTTTTCAAATTTTCGCCATTTTCTTCTTCCCTTCCTACTACTGACTTTATATCTCAGACAATACTAACCATTTTATTTTTATTTTTTAGACCAGAGAAGGTCATTTAGTCTCTTCTGTCCTAGAAATATAGATCAGAGAATTCTTCCTAGTGATGTTACATTTAGCCATAACTAACTTTTCCTTGACTTGCTGGGTTTAGGTTAATGTGGAAAGTTAACCAGTGTTGACGCTTGTTTTTCACCACACGGAATTCTCCGTATCTTGTTATCTCCTTATATGCTTAATTGTTCTTTCTGTTAATCTTGCATTATTTCCAGTTTGAGCCTTGCTGACTTCAGCTTTAAACTTCTTACATCTTGCCGTTCTCTGCTTTACTGAAATAATGTGCTACTATCTGAAATATATGAAGTATCTGCTATACTGAAATAATGTACTGCTATTGTCTGTTAGCAATGTCTGCAGAGTGCAAATAAAGCATTCTTACCTTCTTCCTTACAAGCTAAATCAATTAGGAATCTGTTAAATGTTAAAAAAAAACCCCAAACTCAATTGTTTTTGACATTTCTGAAAAGAAAGATCTTCTAACTTCATGCGATTGCGGAATGTTAAGGATACAGGAAGAATATGTAAGGGAGACCCATATATATATAAAATACTTTGGTGACCTTAAAGGACAAGACTCAGTCTATGACCTTCCAGGGCACTCTGTCGCATGTGGAATAGCATCAGCATCATTTGGTACAATATCCTTCTGCCTTCTTTGTTTGTTAAGACTGTATAAAAGATGGTAGACAAAGCATCATCTTAAAATGCCTGATGTTTTAATACTTTGAAAGCCTGAGGTATGAGTTATTTTTAATATGATGAGAGCATCAGCCACTAGAGGCCCTTCATGTCTAGGAGACTGGCTGAGCCAAGATACTGTAAACTATCCCTCTGGTTTGATTTAATACATCCAGGAGGGAAATATTAAAATGATAAACCACCTAGCTGAGAAACAGCATACAGACTGTCAGTTTTAGGTACTTCTGAAAGGATTTGGTTTCCTCTCACCTGGTGTGCTGCTCAAAAAACACCCTTGATATTAAAGTCCCTTCACTCAGGCACATCTTTTCATTCTCTTCTCTTCATCTTATTTTCTCAGCTATTTAAATTGAAATATGGACACTGATCTTTTATGCTGCTTCTCTTGTTAGTGCCAGAGGCATATCGTCTAGAAAGCAGAAAGGGACCCTGGGACTCAGGTGGGAGAAGCATCAACAGGGCACATAAGCCACACTGCTGTATGTATGTCCTTCTCCAGTTCAAACAGACAAAGTAAATTAGGTTGGATCTGCCACAAAAGGGAACTCAGACCTGCAAATATTTATTGTGAGTGCTTAGATAGAGCCATCAAATGACTCTTATGCTTTTTTCTGATGTCCTGGGAAAGAGGATTCACAGTGAGTTACAATTATTTATGTTACTGCTATGTAAGAGCTCCAGTAGGAATTAAGTTTTTTCTGTGCTGGATGCTTTTCAAATAATAACTTGTATTGTCAGCATATGATGCTGGTCCAGCTCTCAGCTTTAGAGAGCAGGGCTTGGGATATACTGATATGCTGAGAAAAGTGGTTGCCAGAAGAAAAATGATCCTTTGCCTTGTAAAAAGACTAATATATTCTGCAGATTTGCTTCCTGAAGGTCAGCAGTGACGCCTGGCCCGTTGCCTCTGTCACAACAACACACAAGTAACAATTAGGAAAACCTGCTGTTTCTCAGCTGTCACCTGTTGGGTTTTTTTAACAGTATTTGTCTCTATGGTAATTAGTTATCACTGCTGTGGTCTTTAGTGTTGTTATAATGTTCATGCAAAAATTAAAATAATAGAATCCCAATTGGAAAATCATTGCCATTTCAAGGTTGTAGTTAAGTGAGAAAGTTCTTTTAAATAACTCACACCTTGCTCAGGATCAAAAGAACCCTTTGAAATGGCTTAGAAAAACTTTGCAAGGCTGGTAAGATCAGAAGAGTTCTTGAACTACTCAGACCAACAATAAGGAGCAGAAGAGCTATGTGTTGTTTGGAATGTTGTAACGTATGTACAATAAAGTCATTTCTCATTGTGCTAACACCAATACAAAAGAAAGCAGATCTGTGTGAAAGAAGGACGCTAAGTTTCAGAAGGACAAGAAGCACATTATTCTGTAACACTCTACAGTAATGAGTCAAGGATCCTGTTTAGGGTGTACAGACTGTGAGCTGTAAACAGAGTGATTAATATCTTAGGCCTCTTAGAGATTACCAGCTTTAGGGCTTTATAACAAACAAACTGTTCTGTGATGGTGATGTACCCAGCTTTGTGTTTTTCATTAGTCTATATTCCTTATTTAGACTTTTCAAAAGAGTGTATTTTAAAGAGAGCCTTTTCTTGTACTTGGCTATTAATGTGACACCAGATGCTGGCTGATTAGCAAGGAAGATAAAATGTTTACTACTTTTGCAGTACAGAGTGATAGGAAGAAAACAGAAGCCACAGAATGGACTATGATTTGCCCAGAAATACTCACTGACTGAAGAGAAAGCAGATTGTCAAGATGATGCATAACTGCAAGAGAAAAAGAAAAGCTGGGAAGAGGCTTTTGCTACTTTAAACTTGCTAATCGTACAAGGAAAAATCATGGTGGAGGATATCTATCAGTGTTTTGATTTCATTGCAAGGTACATTTATGCAGTGCAGCTCTACCTTAATCTTTCTTTTCCCTTTCCTTTATTATGCTTCTCTTTACATATGTATGAATTATCAAAAGGGGAGGGAAAACATTTTTGAAATATTTGGGCTGCTCTCCAATTTTTCTCCCAGATTACCACGGCAGGGCATAGTTGGAGGGAGGGCATGAAAGAATTGAAGGACTACCAGTACCCCTTCCTCAACCTTGCCAGACACCACAAAGCCCTTGGCCACTCAGTGCAGGAGCTGTGGCACATCAGCTTTAATGATCAGATATGGCATGAGCTGTATGTGAAATGCGTCATGAGCTGAGAAATGTTGGTGCCTGGAGGGGAGTCAGCAGAGCCCCAGAGAGGTCCCGGGGTTCATACCTCAATTAAGGCAGGGACAGCTCTCATGTTTTTTCTTTGCTTTACCTAGCTGTGACGTTCTGAGGGACTTTTTCCTGGAAAATCAAGTCGATGTGGCTTGATGAAAATTCAGGCCCCTAGGTGATGGAGTGGACTATTCATTCTTTCTGCGTCATTATAAAAACCATCTGTGCCTTGTCTCTGCCATGATTTTCCACTGCAGTCAGACATGGTGCTGTGAAAGAAAGCCTGAGTTAATTTTCTTCATCTCTTTCCATCTAGGCCCTCCTGTCCTTGTCCTGAGTGTTTCTGTGTAAGTCCAACATGTGGAAGAGCACAGTTTAAGGGTGTTTGAAGTCTTGGGCAAATCTCCTTTTTCCTTTGGACTCTGCTTTTTCAACACAACTTGAAGTGAGGCATGTTAATGTTGGGCAGAAGAACAAGAAAAAATACAGATCTTGCCCTGACAAGCTGTCCTAGAACAGAGGTATTTTCATATAACACTTGCACAAAACATTTATTACATGGTTGTCATTGTGGACAAGAGGAAAGGACCAAGATTCACCCTCTGGAAATAGAAGCCTTTTCAGAGAGCCAGTATTTTCATGGATTTTGTTTTTCCAGATCAGTTTGTACAAATATATATATATTTATGAATCTTTATAATACCAAACTGCATGGAATGAGTACCAGAAAACATTATTAATAATACATGTCATGTACCCCCAAATGACAAAATTAAGGCTGTCTGTGCAATATAATTAAATCTCTTTGTGTAGCTGTATTTATGATAATCTTCTCTTTTTCAGACTGCATGTGTTTTTTCAGTCCCTTTGCAAAGGACAGGTGTAGGCAGCACTTAGTTAATGAGCTTCCATGTAGTAATTATTGTCCACAAGTCAGAATCTGCCCTACCTAAAGACAATATTAGGAATTTTCTCCTTGCTTTTCAATAGTTCTTGTCAAATTACATGAACCTGAGAAATTTAAAAAAGAAAAAAAAANCAGTGTTTCTGCTGAGCAGATTCTGCATTCATGAACTTAACAGATAGCTCTGTTATTAGGTAACATTCAGTTTTGACAAAATCACTGTTACTGGAGGACACCAGATTTTTAATTACAGTTCAACAGGAAAGTGTAACATTATTTTGAGATACTTTCTGCCCACAGAAACTGAAAAATTTAGCAGAATTTCACAAAAATTAGAAGCTGCTGACAACTGTCCTAAAATGTGGGTGTCTGGCAGTGCCAGGGTAACCTGTCAGTCTCATTTCCTGCAAGTGCAGGACTTGTTGTGAAGGAGAGCAAGGATAGCTTCACTTCTTTCTTTTCTTTTCTTTTTTTTTATTCTTTTTTTTTTGTGTGTCATTGTAAGAAAAAGAAATACTAGAAAAGGGGGGAAAAAAAATCAAGAGTGTGATCAAAAAATTGATTACTCTTTTATCATAATCTTGCCAGATCCTTTCTGGGTAGCTCGCACTTTAGACTTGTTGCCTGTTGTGAAATCCATGGTTGCTAGGAAGGAAAGAATAGAAAGGTTTTTACTTACAAGCTCCTGGTCTTTATCTCTTCAAGTTGCTATAGCTGCTAGAACTGAACTTTGGTAACTCATGTCAGACCCTTCAACTTATGTGACATCTGATCTTTAAGGCATTTCTTTTAAAAGCCATTTTCCTTAATATTCTTTCCCCCAGGGCTGAAATATACATAAGTTAACAATTACTGAGAATTGCTTCATACACAACTGTATTCGACAATTCAGTAACAATAACATTATGCCTACTCTTTGTTGACAAAGCTATCATTTAATTGAACAATCTTTTAAGCAACGTATTTAATGAGGAGTAAAAAAAACCCACCAAAAATTGAACCATTGTGCAAAGTCCCTAATGATCAACAATAGCTGCTAAATAAATGAAAGCGTGTTTGTTGTTGCCAGGATGCAAACTAGAAAACAAAACCAGGCAGTGCTCTGAAAAATTGTATGAAGTGAGTCGAGTTTAAATTCTTTGAGATCAAATGAACATAAGAATCTTTTTAGCCTATCTTTTAATTTTCTAAGTCTTTTGGCTTGCTAAAGTGATAGATTCTGAAGTGTTCATGGTTTTCTATTGTGAGCAAAATCCTTGATTTAAATTGAAAATTCGTGATCATTGTAAGGAAAAAAATGGGATTATCCACATGGAATAGAGCTGATCATCTTTACCTTTCAAATTTTTTGTGTTTCAGACTACCTCAAGATTGTTTAATGAAGGGTCAAACTGCCTTACAGGGAGTTAAAGCCTGCTATTAATGAAGCTTTTTAAAAGAAAAAAAAAAAGCTCTTTGTCATGAAGCAGTTGAGATACACTCCAGGTTGAAAAACATGCTCTAAGTGTTTTCCTGGTAACTGTATTTTGAGCTAGAATGTGATTTATGTCCTGTTACATAACGGTTGTATTGAACTATTTTGGCTGAGTATTTCCGAGAAAATGGTGTGCATACAATTCTGCCTGTTCCTCTGTAATTGATTTCCTGGACTTTCTTGCTGTTAAAAATGATTCAAACGTTTTCCTGTGTTTTACACCTTTGGATACTGTGACTAATTCAGCCCCAGGCCCAGAAGCCTGGGAGGCTTACAAAGGGCACAAAGGAGGACCAGAATCAAAGACTCAAATCTGAAGCTCAGCCAGGAGGGAATTGAAGTTGTGTCAGGGTCTGTGGTCAGAAGAAAGTCAAGGGAAGAAAATAATAAATATGGAGAGCAGAGAGGTGTCTGTGTAGAAAGTCAAGCTGCAAGGGCAAAAATCAGTGTTTAAGCTAAAATAAACCAATAACTGAGAAAGAATAAAGATAGCATGGACTAGGCAAGATTGGCATTTTGAAAGTTATTAAATTAATTGTGATGAGGAAATTAAGATGAAAAAAAGTTTAATAAAAGGTATACTTACCTCCCCTTAAGAACAGGCATAAAAGACAGTCGGAAGATTAACTTCTGTCAAAGTTAACAGAACTAAAAAAAATAACCAGTATCAGTGTATGAAGAATGAGTGTATAAAGAGTATATGAAGATACTGAATGAATGTGGTCAACCCTGAGAAATTAAAGGAGTGATTGCAGTCAGTGCAATCTGGACTTAACTAGTGATTTGATTCAGTGCTTTACAAAAACTTAACAGAAAACTTAATTAAAAACATCTCAGAAAAGAGCAGTGTTAAATGAAAAGAAATTGTCTGTGTGTCTGTAAAGAAATTATGGTGACAGGAGAGCTGTCTGGATGAGAGTGTGTGTGCATATGTGGTTATGTGAAAAGCATTCTCTTCCAAAACACTGCTATGCCAAGCCTAATTTCAGTTCTTTGTTAGTGATTGATCCAGAAGATGGATCTATCCATCCACTATCTTTTAGCAAGTATTGTACTGGCAAACCTCCTTTAGGCACATATAACTTCCAGTAAGAAAATAATAAACCCAGAAAACATTTGCTAATACATTTGTGAAAAATCAGTCTCCTAACTAAGGATTCACTAGAACAGTAATTACTCACAAAGGAGAAATGAGACACCAGATCACCCGCAAGAGGAGAAATAGCAAAAAGGTACTAACGTATTAGGTTGCTGCTAAACTAGAGAGTTAAAAACTTATGAAGAAAAGCAGAAACCCAGCCAGTATAGCTTTGGCTGATATATTAATGTATTTTCCCAGCTTGAAGTTTAATGCCACTGATTTTCCATACACATCAAATTTCTGTATTGAGATTCCTTTCTTGATCCCATTTAGCTACAGCAACATAGCTATTGGAAAGCAAAGCTGAGAAACACTGCCAGATTGGTCACAGGGCACACAGAGCCAAGAACTCTTGACTCCTAAAATTGCATGGGATCTGAACTTAATGATCTGATGAAAAAATATTATGATGTGAAACATCTATGAATAAGAACTTCAGATGAGATGTTAACATGTCAAAGAGCTCAAAGGTGCAAGTGGCACAGATGTCCACTCCCTCTGATTGCCACCTGGCTGCATAGTGTGGGATGGAGGAGGAGATTCTACTTAGGCCCTTTCATCACCAAATGTGGAAGAAACTGTTGTAGGAAAGTTAAAAAGCTGCCTCAGCGTGTATTTAAAATGTGATGTGGTGTCACAGTACTAATATTAATCTTTTCATAAGATCATAATAAAGAACTCTGAATAGGAATATTGGAAAATGTTCTAAAGTAAATATTGGGAAATATTCTGAAGAAGAAAGCAACATGAGTATTTGAAAGAAACATATGACAAGAGAAGGGCAAATAGTACAAAGCTGCTGCTGATCTTAATTTTCATGAGACCTGAGTATTTTGAGGGTATATTTTCAAGACAAGAACATTTTTTGTGTAGCTAAAATGCAGTGAACACTAGCAAATACATTAAAATTGTTTTGGAGACTAGGCTTTGGTTTAGCAAGTGTTTAATTTGAAACAGTGTAAACAAGTTGGATATTAGTCAAATATAATGGGAGGCTGTGGGAAGTGTTTATTTTCCTTTCTGTGCATTTGGGAATTTCTATGCAGAAGCCAACCTCTGTAAAGCCACAGAATGAGTTAGATATGAATCCCTTGTGAAACAGATCTCTGTGGTTGCAAAGGGCAAACAATATGAACAAGAACAACGTGAATTCTGTAAAATTATTCTGCAGTGCTGTTTAGAAGTAACAGAACACAAGTCCTGAGTCCATTTCAAAAGATGCTGTTCAGTAGAAAAGACATGCTGAGCTCATGGAAAGTAGTGGAAAAACTATCGACTTTTATAAGTCGATAGTCTGAAATTAATTCAGCTGCCTATCTGAAATAATTCTTGAACTAGTTCAAAAGCAGAATGCCATCTGCTTTTTAACTCACCTTGTTAAGGGAATAATCTCTGCACAACAAGCAAACCAAGGGAACTGAGGCATATGAAGTCAAGGGACCAATTACGCTAAAGGCATCTTCACAGCCATTGATGCTGATGATTAAGATTCTGAAAAATCTTGTACAAAAAGTATTTCTAGCCTGGAAGAGTCTCTGACCAAAGAAGGATCAAGCAGCTTGAGGAAGTAATGCAAATTATTTTTAACATCCAATATTGCTTAGCCAAAAAAGTGGAAAGTAATTGCTTCATTTAAATATGTGACACTAGCACAGGAGCTAGCAGGGCTCGTTGGCAGAGCTCTAAACTAGCTTGGAAGGGAAAGGGACAAAACCAGGCTCACCAGTGAGGAGCAATGGGATGGTAAACCAAATCTTGAGGAAATGAGCGCTAATGGAAACCCTCAATCTGCTTCATCAGGTTTGGCTACAAAGTACCACATATGGAAATGTTTCTACACCAACGCACACAAGAGAGGAACAAACAAGAGGAGCTTGATGTTTTGGTCCAGTCCCTGAGATCTGACATAATTGCCGTAAGTGAAACCTGGTGGGATGAGTCCTTTGACTAGAGCGCCCTGTTGGATAGTTACAGGCTCTTCAGGAGGGATGGGCAGGGTGAAGAGGCAGGAGGGTGGCATTGNGGCAGGGGGGTGGCATTGTATGTAATGGAAGAGCTGGAATGTATGGAGCTCACAGGTGGCAATGGCACAGTTGAGAGCATCTCAGTGCCCTGAACTGGAGGACCATGACTATGAGAATGATCAGCTCCCAGTTGACCTTGAACTTCTGTGGGATCTACTGCTCCAGCTGGATCCCTGCAAATCTATGGGGCCTGATTCATCCAAGAATCCTGAAGATCTACCTCATATCATTGCTAAACCTCTCTCGATGACTTTTGAGTGATCTTGGGAATCTTGAGAGGTCCCAGTTGACTGGAAACTGGCAAACATTGTCGCAGTTTTCAAGAATGGCAAGAAGGAGGACCGTGGAAACTACAGGCCTGTCAGTATCACTTCAGTGCCCCATAAAATCATGGAAAAAATTAATCTGGAAGGTATTGAAAAACACCTGAAGGATAATGCAGTCACTGGTCACAGCCAGCACAGCTTCATGAGAGGTAAGTCCTGCTTAGCAAACCTGATTTCCTTTTATGACAAGGTAACCCACCAAGGTGATCAGGGGAAGCCAGTTGAGGTGATCTCTTTGGATTTCAGTGAAGCTTTTGATACTGTCTCTCACTGTATCCTTCAGGACAAAATGTCCAGCCCACAGCTGGATAAACACATCATGGGATGGGTGAGCAACTGGCTCATGGGTGGGGCACAAAGGGTTACAGTGACTGGGGTAACATCAGACTGGGGCTTGTCACTAGTGGGGTTCCACAGGGCTCCATCCTTGGCCCTGTGCTCTTCAACATCTTCATAAATGATTTGAACTTTGGACTGGAAGGGACACTAAGGAAGTTCACAGATGATACAAAACTGGAAGGAGCTGTTGACTCCCTCGAGGGCAGGGAGGCCCTGCAGAGAGACCTGGACAAATTAGAGGGTGGTGCAATCACCAACCATATGAAGTTCAGCAAGGGCAAGTGCTGGATTCTG
>VZRJ01003524.1:88324-100460 GCA_013397565.1 Ptilonorhynchus violaceus | reverse complement strand
GGCACTGATCTCTTCTTTGTGGTGACCAATGACAGGACCTGAGGGAATGGCCTGAGGCTGTGTCAGGGGAGGTTTGGGTTGGATATTAGAAAAAGGCTCTTCACCCAGAAGGTGGTTGGGCACTGGAACAGGCTCCTCAGAGCAGTGGTCACAGCACCAAGGCTGACAAAGCTCAAGACGCATTTTGACAATGCTCTCAGGCACATGGAGTGATTCTTGGGGATGGTGCTGAGCAGGGTCAGGAGTTGGACTCAATGATCCTTGCAGGTCCCTTCTAACTCAGCTTATTCTGTTTTTATGTGATTCTATGAAACTCCACCAGCTCTCTGGGCAACCTGTTCCACTGCTTCATCACTAGACAGCCAAGCTGATATAGTTTGGCCTATATAAACTAAGCATTCACTCAGCTTACACAGGCAAGATTCTTTGGGTGGAAATGTGCAAAGAAAGTAAATTGTAAAATTTGGTTCTGAAAATCAGTTTTACACACCACTTGAGCATTGAGTTCAGGATCCTAGGAAGAAGAAATTGGAGGAGGTCATCATTGAAGGATAATTAGATTAAAATACTCATGGATTTTTTTCCTCCAGTTATCTCAGTTTCTGGAGGAGAATTCTTCAGCAGAGGACATTTTGTAGTGGCATAAATTATATCTGTTAACACAAGCCAAAAGCTTACTTTCTTGTTCAGTGCTCCAACTGATTTCCCAGAGAGTCTGCTAAAGTAGATACAGCATTAGAGGTTGAGTCACAGCCATTCAAGGCACAGAACAGATAAATATATTTGCTGGACATAATAGTGTTCAAGAATACCAATATTAAGCTATGTTTTCATTTCCTGCCAGGTGGGAACATTTAAAGAAGCAACACATGTGATCCAGCACTGTTCAATTCCAATATTTTTTGGTTTTGTGTACATGAGGAGATCCATGCTGTTGACACTATTTCTCCAGAGAAAGTCATTGAGAGGGGACTTTCCAGCTTTTCCAGCATCTATTTGAAAGTAAACACAAATGTTTCCTGTTAGCAAATGCAGAAAGGGATGGTAGAGGAAATGGAGTCATAAGAGTCCGAGAGCAGTGTGAAAGAGCTGTACCATGATATTAGCCATCTGAGATGTGACTTCAGCCTTAACCAGAGTTCTGGAAAAGAGCTGGCAGGAAGGGAATGTGGAGGATAAAGACTGTGTTTTAAAGTATCCTAAAGAAACTAAGTTTTCCTGCAATCATCCCATGTGGCTTGTGGAGATTATTTAATCTCCAGTCTCTCTTTCCTCAAAACAATTAAGTTTTATATGAAAAAAATATATTGATACCACTCACATGTTTATCACAGTGTAATGGTTTGGCTCTGACCCAAAATGAACACCCCTTTCCTTAATCATCTATAATTATAACCTCAGTCAAAGTAATTCTAAAAGAAAGGAAACATACACTTTATTTGTGTACCCAGTTGGCCTGTCTTGAAGTGAAATCAGTTTAAATCTTACATACTTAATAGTATTGGTTTTTTAATCTAAAATTCCAGAAAAAAAAAAAAATCATATGACGCCTGCCTATCATTTTGAAAGATAATGCTGACTTGATGCTAATAGTAATCTATATTTTACTAATCTAATGTAAGCATTATTACCTTAAAACAGACTTCATTTATGCTTGTTTCTAGTGTTTGCAAGAGAAGATTTTTGATGTTCTTAATAGTTTGATCTTCTTATCTTCAAGCAGCTGAGATTCTAATAGATAGAAAATATGCCTCTGTTATTATCATATAGGAAAATTAACTATGAACAGCTAAATGTTATTAATTGCCGTTTCTAGTTTTGATTTCAGCACAGATACTACAACCTACTAAAGAATAAATACAGCACAGCTACTAGTATCGTATAATAGAGAGCTGCCAACTCTGATTTCTGTTACTTGAACTGATAACTGCAGTAGTCAGACATTCAATATGAATGTAAATTAAAACCTCTGTTGTGTCTGTTCAAAACAATGTGCATGTGGTCTGTATGCAATTCTGGCTAGCAAAGAGAAAAATCTCCCACACTGAATATGCCTTTAGAGCTTTATTCTACCTGTACTCAGTGCTTTTACCAAGGAACAACTGAAGGTGATTATCAGGGAGAGATGACCTAGAAGAAATCATGAGAAAAGCTTAGACCAGTTCAGAGAAGTTTAACACCATATAGGCCAAAGCTGCCGAAGGACAGTTGTCACTCTTCCTTTGCCAACCATGCTGCAGTAGTAAGTATCCTTTTTTGCTAAGCACACTCAACAAGATTGCCTATGCTGTCTGGGGCCTGAAATATTGCTACAGACTACATGTTAAAACCCTGGAGTGCAGAGCTAGGGACTTAGGAAAAGCAGACTGCTTCAGGTAGTTGAAGTAGTCTGAAGTAGCTTTGCAGGAGCAAAGAACAGCATATGCTGGGTAACTAGATTTGTTCTCTTATGGGAAAGTGTTGTGAAGCAGAGGATACTAGTGTAAGTATTTGGATTTGAACCTGAGATGGTTTTGCTTATGATTTGTGGCACTTACAAACTATATTCGTTCTCAGCATCAGATGGTCTTCAGAAAGCATTAAAGATTCTTCTAAAAAAGAATCCTGGGGTAATGAAAATTTGTAAGAGCTCTTTTTTCTTCTGGCAGTACATGTAAAACGTGTAAAATGTGTAAAACGCTCACCAGTCTCTGGGCAGGAATGTTTCTTTCCCCTCTTGTATGATCCCCCCACTTCCCACCTCCATATACAAAGGCAAACACAATCAACTTCTGCCTAAAGTCATTGCAGAAAATCAGTTTCCCCTGATTGTCCACTTTTACATGAATTTCCGGTTCCTCATTTGCTTATGTTGAAGTATGTGTATTTCTCACTTTAATTCAGAGCCTGGGCACTGCCCCAGTGTAGTTTCCTGAGTTGTGGAGGCAGCTCAGGTAGGTTTATTGAAATTCTTCCTATGACAACCCTCTCTTTTGGTAAATATTTTTGCCACAAATCAAATAGACTGTATAGCAACTTTCTACTGAAGAATAGGAGCAGATACCATCTCTATGATAAACCTTGACTCTAAAGCCAGAAAAGCCATCTTCTTGCATGCTGTTCGGCATGGCTGACTCAAGAGCTGCTACATACATGCAGTGTATTGATTGTTACATCTGTTTTTCCTCTGTATAATTGAAACTCCTGTTGGCTATAATCTTCACTTCCTGATGTGTTGCTTTTAGAAAGCAACATTATATTTGTTCCCTATGTAAAACCAACTGTTCATGCAGTGAAACTATTCCCATTTGAGAAGCACATGCTGCAAAACTCATGAAGTACCCATGACAGAATACACATGGATGTAGGTCTCAGGCAGAATATCATTCTTCTCATTATTTCCAGCAGAAATGAAATCAAAAGGTTTAAACATACATGGAAAACAAGTTTTCTGCTTAGTTACACTCCAAACTTTTTAATACCCGACATTTCAAACAAAATATAAAATATATGGTGCTTTTTTGTCATGTTTCTTCAGCTAACAAAAAAAAAAAAAGGCCATCTGGGTCTAACAGATGACTTCTTTCTCCAGCTCAGTTCAAAGGAAGTCTTTGCACTATCTTCTTGCAAGCTATTAGAGCTCAGATGTATGATGCCAAAAGACCAGTGCATGAAAGTATGTGTTTCTTCCACGAACACATTCTTTCAGCCCCTTTACCGATGTCTAGCACTGCAGCTCTGACCACCCTAAAAATACATATTTGAACAGTAGAGCTCTTGATGTAATGCTTTGCCTACCAGAGTGTTCATTGCTGTTGTTGGTTGACTGAACTTGTCATATATTTCAGTAGTTGTCATAGGGCTGGAATGATCTGGTGCACTGGATGAATACAAAAAAGTTGACATTACCACATTCCTTATGTTTTTGCTTTACAAAGTTGACAGGTGAGCAATTATGAAGGCAATCCTAGTGCCAAATTAGATTATCAGCCACAAATCTACATTTCATATTCTTGAAACTAGAGCCATATGACCTTGTTTTGTGTTTCTAACCAGATGAGAATAATGTACTAAAATCTGAGGAAGCAGGTACTGCCTAAAATAAATCTTTCCTTCTGAGTGTACCTAAACCAAGAACATAAAGAATGGTTCATAAATTAGAAGAAATTCTAAACACAAACCATCAGGCCTTGCTAAAAGCTAACCAGAATATCTCAGTGGATAATTTTTGAACTGTGTATGCCATAGAGACTTTTGTTTTCCTTCTGCTATGCAAAGCAAGTAGTGAGACTCTGATAAATATTAAAAAGTATAACATTCTCTAGAATCTTGCATTTGCTTGAAGCAATATTTTTACTTGTAATTATTTGAACGGAAAAATGCTGTCTAAAAAACTATACCAGTGGAAGTTAGCAAATCCACAGGAAGATTAAAATTTATTGCCAGCACAGCATTAATTCTTATTCCTCTGAATTTTGTTATAGTTACCAGAAATATAGGAAGAAGCTTCTCATGGAATAGAGTTCCAACTGAATAATTAATTTCTCTTCTTCAGCAAGTATATAAACATATGTTGCTTCAAGAATAATTGTCTGCTGGTTTTGTACTTATTTGTAGGTATCTGTCTTTTGATGGATCATATTATGTACTATTTTCAAAGAACATAATCTAATTAATTTCCTCATATATTTTGCTTCCAACTTTTGGTTTTTTTCTCTTCCTAACACCCTAATCTCAGCAGCAACTATGATGAGACAAAAATATTATCTTATTTTACCGAACAAGAAAAGGAGACAAAGGGACTTCCTTAAAGCCAACGAGTCCATGGTAAAGGCTGAAGGCAGAATCCAAACCTACTTTCAAACAAATTTCTGACCACACTCACACTACCTTAACAAGCACCTTGGCATTTTGATTGCACTTGTGAGAATGTATGCAGATTAGACTTCAATTAGACAACTTAAAAACGAGAAACATGGAAGCTGACTATGCTGAGAGTTTCTCTGCATCATGGCAGGGTAAGGGATCCTTCCCTAATGACTGTCTGCTACTCCTCCTTGCTGGAAAACGCTACTGCAGAGGAACAGCTAATGAAATTACTTGTGACCCATCATCGACTCTGGATGGAAACTGGCCTGCTCCGTGAAATGCCTTAAAATGACACAACGGTTTCTGCTGTGAATATCTAGCCGTGCACCCTCTGGCCAGCTGCCAGAATTTTGCTCAGTACCTTATGCAGAAGTCCAGATGACAGAAGTGGGTTCATTTGCAAAACATTAATCCAGCATATTCCATCTTTATCTACCTGCCTTTCTGCTCTCATTTGCTGCACAATTTGCAAGTTCCAGAGCACTTGGGACAGACTATGCAAACAGACTGATTAATTCCCTTCCTGATTAATTCCTCCACACCCTCAGCTCTGCATGCCAAATGAGCATGCCCATAGGATTGCCAGGCACAGTGAGCTAAACCAAGATACTATGGCTGAACCTGCCCTTAGGTTCAGATGTTCAGGTTCAGTTATTATTTTGGTGAGATGTACAATTTTGCTATGAGTAAAAGCAAGAGAAGGAAACAGACATTTGAAATATGAACTTACCAAATGGATTAAGAGGCAGTTGCAGATAGTAGAGACAGGATGTGATGATTTCTCTGAAAAAATGGAAATGCTCCCCTTTAATGGAAATAATGGTGACCTAATGCTAGAGGCTACTGCCAGCTCCCTAGCATGATCATGTACTGCATGTATAACAAGGAAGACAGGGAACTGTGGAAGCATTTAACTTGGAAATAAGGAGTAAAATGCAGACAGACAATATGTCATTAATCATGTATGGAATCTGCCAACAACTCTACATCTTTACTCTTGTGAACAAATTACTAGCTGCTTTTAAAGACTCTGAATGATTATGAAGTTGATCTGACATTTAAGGCTGACTTGGAGCTCCTTCCTTGGTTTTGATTTTCAGCCTAACTTTTCAGAACTGAGAGAAGGTGGATGCCTCTAACTGAAAGCTAATGAGATCTACAGGGGATCAGCATCTCACAGAATTACATCCTCACATTTGACCTCCAGAGGCTTATTCTTCCTATCCCTGATGAAATAGGACTGATGTCTGAGTAGGTCTGGTGATTGGTGTTTTAAGTACCTATGCAGAATAGAAAATCAAGCAATGATTCTTTTTATTCCTGAGTCATGCATAGCTAAGGGACCCAAAAATAGCTATTAGGTTGTATCCTGCCACAACAGCCTCTTCTAACACAGCTGCAGAGTATTCATGGGAAGTACTTGATAAAATCACCATGATATCATTAGCAGCAACTGTGTTTCTGTCTTGAAATGCTTATCAGATGAGAAAAAAACAAGAAAAATTAAATTATATTAGATCTAGACGTGAATATGTTTGTTTCCTCATTCATTTTTATATTTAGGGCTGAAAAATATACAAGCGGACTATATGCAGTTCTTTCAACTGTTTCTTCTTTTCACCTTCTTTTTTTACTTCAGTGTGTATTTACTATAGGAGAAACTTTAAAAATAAAATCTATTGAACTGTAGAAGAAATACTGAATGATACCAATATCTGCTGCTATCATTTCCTTTAATTACTGGAAGTTTTATGCTAACATCATACTGAGGGAAGACAGACAAGTCAGATGCAAAATGAACACAGCATCCTTAGAAATCTCACTGATTGTGTATATATCTGATAAAACTGATAAGATTCTTTCTTTAACCAACCAGCCTGTCATCAAGAGTAGAAAAAAAAAATCAGACTGCTTGGTTTGAGAGCCTAAACCCCATTGTTTATGGCTGCTTCTTCCCTTGGCCATTCTGCAGAACCTTAAGCATATTAATTCATTACACAGCATTTGCTACTATGCTGTTTTAACAACCCTTTTGGCAGCGTACAAATTATGTGACAGGAGAAACTGTGTGAAAATTCCTATCAGAGTAACAGTCCCAGAACCCCTCTCTCTCAGTCATCTGATTGATCTGAGCTGTTGTCAGCACTGAGCCATCAATGTCATCCACTGACTATTCAGAATTGTGATGTGGCATATCACAGACCTGACAAAACTCTATTTTGTTGGCCATGTTTAAGAATTTCTCTGCTTTGTAGAAATTAATGTACACTCTCTTCTGCCATCAGAGCTTCCTCTTGTCTAGGACACATCTTGTAAATAATGGTATAGAAATGAATGCACAAGAACCATTCTTCTGACATACAGAAATCTTGTGGTGGTGATATTTCACCATGACTAGAAGTCCTGTTGCAAAAGCATTACATAAGCTAGACATTTGATATGTCATTTAAATGCATTTTTTAATTTGACTATGCACGTACTGCTAGTAAATATCTCCACAGGCATATGCACAATTTCAAGCATGCATTTTAGTTTCTATAGTTTCTATAATCTTTAACACGATCTGTTCATCATGATGAATATACATCACTTTGAACTCCTCTTGAATGGTTTGCAGACTCTGAGTGTAAAGCCCTTTTTCAGACCACAACTGAGCAGACATTTTTAAAATTTTTGAAGATAAAAATTTTGGTTGGTACCAAAATCTGTGCCAGAAGACATGGTACTGCCTCCTTCAGCTCCAGGTGGCATTTTCTGCCTTGCCTGGACAGGTCACTGGACATGTGCAGACATCACTGGACAGATGCACAGTGGTGCGAGTCCTCAGATTAGGTGGTGGTGAGTCAAGAGTTAGATGTTTTTGTTCTTCAGCCCCAGGACACACAACACAGGGAGATGCCCTTAAAGGGAGAAGTGTGAAATGCCTGTTTGATGTCTCCAGACCCGTGTGACCTTACTGCAGACAAGATCATGGTACTATGCAATAGAAAGTGAAAATCACAAGTTTTTCCTTTCTATACATCAATGAAACCATTGCATGCAGACTATGATGATGCAGGAAATGTGATGGTGTATGTGGTGCTGTGACCCAGTAGCCATGGCAACAACAGTGCAAAGACAGATTACCCCAATGCTCATTTCCATCAACAGCAAAACTGTAGTGATTTATGCTGGTCCCTTATCCACAAAATGAAAAGCTGGATTTCAGTTCTATGTTACAGTTCTAGTGGCTGCAAAGTTTAACAGTGAATAGACCGACAGTTATCTTCTGTTCTGAGAATCAGAAGAAGAAAAAAAAAAAATCGCTGACAGGAACCATTTGCTTGTCTTTCATTGTAATGCAGACCTGTCACATCTCATGTGATGAGCATCAGACTTGTTCTTTTAGCAACTGCTTTCTCATTCCCTACTGTGGCATCTCCAGTTCATGCATCAGCAGCGTGCTGTCATGCAGCCTGACGTCTGAGTCTGGTCTGTAGGGATTTTAAGGATTTGCAGAATCTGCCAAGGTCACAAACCCAACCATTTATACAGCAGAGAAGCATCTTCATCTGTTGCAAATACAATATGGTTTATCCCATGACAAGATTCTATGCTCTTTATCTGTCTTCTACCCTGACAGGAAGTCCACACAGATTTTTTTTCAATGGGTGTGTATCTGAAATCTGTGCTTGAGACAGATCTTGTCTTGTCTCAGTGCCACATCCACTATCAATTTCTAGCTTAATTTCAAAACTGTATATTGTTAATTTATGCTTGCCTTCTTGATGAAATAATGTTTAAAACTGGGAAAAAACCCACATTCCTGCGATCTTTAATCACCATTTTCTAGCTCTCCACATTTCCCGTTTACCTAGTCAAAAGATCTCATACTTGTTGGTTTTTTTAAAAGAAATATCTAAAGAAGGCATACCTTTACATTTTACAATCACAAGCCAGATTTGAAAACATGACAGACTGTGTCATAGTGAACAACCTTTTGCTTAGTGAAAGACTCGTGACTCCCTTTTTTTTCTGCTTTCTGCATCCAAATTCCAATCCCAGGATAAGTCAAATGGCATGCTAGAGTAAAAGAAATACTGTTTTCTAATAGGTCAGAGGGAAAAAAAAGCTATTTGACATTATGGACGAGAACATGAGAGAAAACATTGTTAGGAGGTATAGATCTTTCAAACTGGCTAGAATTTTCTAGCTAGTGAGAACCTTTATTTTCTTAAATCAAAAATGGAAAGGATTTGTATGCTGATCTAAGAATTACAAGAAAGGAACTATGATCATTAGTTAACTGTTTTTGCCTTATTATTCTCCATAGTAACTCAGATTTCTTCTACTTACTTACTTTTAATTTTACAGCATGGGCTACACTTTGAAAGTTTTGAAAGCACAGAAAATATTTGCTCACAATACAGGCACTGAACTTGTGAAGTTACATTGCATTTGTGTTATCTTTACTTATGTAGACCTCTAGTGCAAAACTGAGAAACAGCTTTGTTAATGTCTCCATGACTCCAGAATTCACATATCCGAAACAACTCACTTGGTTATAAACCAGCTTCCTCCTGGTGCCTTCATTAATAAAAGTTTTCTTACATTTCATATGCAGCTCTGAAAGTTATTGTTTATCTTCCACATGCTGTAGAATTAGTGTTTTGGGCAAAAGCCATACTGTGTTACACAGATTGAAAACTGTCCTAAAATCATACTTTTCTACATCTCCATAAGTCAGATTGACTGTATGAACTGTCTTGGGCAGCATGTTCATTCTAGGTTAGATTTTGTGATGACTGATGCTATTTAAATGACTATTTGCTGTCACCTAAGGAGAATTAATATTCCTCTTATTTCCTTTAGTTTCAACTAGCAAATAATAACCAACTTGTTCTGTGAATCCCATGATCCAGTATTTGGCATGAAAAAAACCCCAAAACAGTTCTGAGTGTTAGGAAATTAAAAGGAGGCAGTATAATCAATACAGCTGACAATCTGAACTGATGTTCATGACTGCTTCTCTGGTTTCTACTACTCCTGGTTAAAAGAATTAGATATTTTACTAAACTCTGTCCCCTGTATATTAACACCTCGAAAATACCTAATTCACAGTAATTATGTTTAAAAGGCACCTTCAAGTACATCATGTTCCAAAAATGTTAATGTATTGTGACCCAGTGATTAGTAATCAACAGAAGCTCCTGCCTCATGAACACAGTGCTCTGTGGACAAGGGTATCATTACAGCAGGCCACTGCACTATGATGCTTGAAGTACAAAAGCTTACTTGTGTCTAGCACTATATTATTTCATTATGGTCCATTTCTTTCCAATACCATATTCGAAGGCCTCCGAAGACTACAGAAAGAAAGGGATGAATTTTCCGCCAGACAACAAATAATAGGCAGAAACTGAGTAATAAAAAACTACCCCAGTATCATCTCTTCAACCAACACACAATGCAAAATAAAAAGACCAGGCTGGATGGAGCTCTGAGGAGCCTGGTCTAATGGTTGACCTCCCTGCCCATGCCAGGGGAGTTGGAACTAGATGATGTTTAAGGTCCCTTCCAATACAAACCACTCTATGATTCTATGAAATCATTGTTAATTGTGCATTTTTATGCCTTTGAAAATTAAAGAAACAGAAAAATATTGTTTATACAGATACGCTGTTTATGTTAAGATTTTCAGTAGAAAAAAAAGAAATCCCATGCTCTACAGAAGGACATAGCACAATGTCAAAGTAACACAGCTTTATTGATAGGTCCCTGTATGCAGGTTTTAGGTGAGAGACTGCTTCGACACTTCAATCCTAAGATACATGCATATATAATTAAAAGATGTGGAGGATCTTTGTCTTGGGATAAATTTGGGAACCTGGCATCACTTAAGTCTTGTAATTTTTAAATCTGCAGTAAATCTACTTTAAGAGTTTAATAGAATAATAAATCCATAGTATTTATTTTCTAAATTCCATAATCAAACACTTCTCTGAATACTTGAATCTACTGTTTCAGATATCTATCCAGCTATGATTTAAAATGACATTTCAAAAAGAGAAATGTTTTATGGACAGCCATAGTTTAATATATTTAGGATTATGTGATATATATACAACACTTTCTAAAAACAAAATCCCATAAAGCAAAGCCTTCACAGGAGGAAGAAGCTCTCTGTTTTTTCCCCAACTGCAATTGATAACACATATAACGTGCCCTGTTTTCAGAGGGAAATGGGTTGTTACTCATGATTTTTGGTAGGTATTCACCTAAAATCAATCGTAAGAATAAAGTGCATGCATTAAAAAAAACCCAAAATGCATGATGTCTTTTAAAAATACTCACTTATTTCCTATTTTCATATTATAACGAGGTAGGTATAAATTGCTGCAAATGAAATTAAGAACTTGCAGAGCTAGAATGAAATTTCTTCGGGCATAGACTTTAATCTATATTCATGTCTCTATTACACAATTTGCTCGTGTCACAGCTCCTATGGGTGCTTCACTTTACACAATGTACACTACACATGTAGAAGTGGATAATGCAGAGGGTTAACTACTGTTTCCATGTGCCTCAGCCACCACTGCTGCCTTCTGCTCGTTCCTCTGCCTGGGATGTGTCCAACTCCCAAACTTTGGCCAGACATCCCCAGAGTCACCCATGGCTCATCTTCACCCTTTCGTCAGAGCAGAACACATCACATCTTCAATCTCGCTCCAACACCCTTTATACACTTTTGTACCCTCTATGGACCTGTATTTGGGCCCAAGGTAAGTATGGGCTCTGTATTATAGGATGGGGTTATGCAAAAAGTGCTGAGAGGTATTTCAAACAGCTTCTTGAATGATAAAAACCACCACCTCGTAACGACATCAGTACGGACATCAAAAATGACCGCCACCAGCCAGAAGCAATGTTCCCATGCCTACGCGGGGCTTCGGCCATAGCCCAGCATCACGGCCCGGCGCTGCCCGCCTGTTTGCCAGCGACCGGGGAAAAACCAAGCGAGGCGAGAGGAAGCAGCACAGCGGGGCGCGATGAGGAGGCAGTGTAGGGACTGTTACTGTGCACCGCCAGGACACTGATCAGCAATCCCTAGGCTGAAGGGCCCTTGGCCTCACCCAGCCCCAGCGCCGGCCGTGGGGCACGGGGCGCGGCCGCGGGGACAGGACCGGCCCGAATGCAGGAGCAGGATAAAAGGCCGGGAGCGGGATAAAGGGCCGGGAGCGGCCTCGCGGCGCGGATGCCTGCCGGCCCGCCTCCTCCCTCCCCCCGCCCGCAGAGGGCGCTGTGCAGC
>VZRJ01003524.1:51658-87865 GCA_013397565.1 Ptilonorhynchus violaceus | reverse complement strand
CAGCAGCCCCTCCGCCCGGGCCGCCGGGCCGGCTCTGCTGCCGCGGGCGGAGGGTGAGGACGCCCCTTGCGTGTGGGGGGCCCGGGGCGTGTGCGAGGGGTCGTGTCCCCGGCGGGGCAGCCGGGCCGCGGGTGGGTTTCCAGTCACACTCGGCACATCGAAGGCTCTTTTTCAGGTACGGCCCCTTGAGCGCCGGTCGTAGCTCTCGTGGGAGTGACTGGCTGTCAGCTGTTGGGTGATGAGGTGTATCGAGGTCCTGCCGAGATGCTCAGGACGTTGGCACGATGCCTCCACCTGTGTATGCAAGGAGCAGTCGCCCACCTGCATCGGGGAGGGGTGGCTCGTGGCCAGAGCTGGGAGTGGCAGAGAGGTGCCCCTTTCCAGCAGTTTTCGTGTATGAAAAGATGTAATACCCCTTAGCGCTGGATAAGCAGATGCTATACAGATACAAGTTACATTATACAGAGTTTTTAGCAGTTTCTGCGTTGTTGTCTCAAACCACTTTTTGCTGGTGAACGGTACTTCAGTCATTAATTGTGGCCTGTTCTGTAATCCTGCACATGAGCTCTGGAGCCCTCAGACTACACATTTGAACACATGGCTCTTTTTCAGTAGAAAAGTGGATTGGTAACAATCATTTTGCAATCAAATGCAAAGAGCGCTTTTGCAGTCTGCTGTGATTTATGTTACGGACTGCAGCCCTTTTAACTAATGTTTTTCGTGCCGGATATCTACTCTGACAGTAATAAAATTTTAGGGTAAGGGAAGAATCTGCATCCTTTTGCCTGCTACACATATGCTTCAGAAATGTTTATGTGGTATTTTCCATTTATTCACATATCTTTATTGTGCCACTGAAGACATGTTTAGTATGTATTGGCTTTGGAGAACATTTCATGAAAAGGAAACTTTGCTAGTAAAGGGTGACAATTGTAGATTGGTCTTTACTGTATTTGACATTTTTGACAGATTGTTGCATTCACCGAAGTCCTTAAATAGTTGTGGAAACAAAATGGTGATACAACATTAAAACACACTCTAAAGAAAGGAGAGTTCAGATACGAAAAAAAAATACTCGACAATCAGAGAATCAGAGAACAGCTTCTTGGTTTTTTCCCAGGTTGTCAGAACAAATGGAATTATCACTAAACATAATTGATTAAAAGTCAGCAGAAAACACAGACTCAGAATAAAAAGAGACAGCAGAAAGCTATAAACCCCCCTATACATTCCATTTTGTCAAGACTGCTGACATGGTCAAACAGTGTCTATTTTGAAGCATATCTCATCCAAAATTATAATCATATGCGTCTGGATTTTTCCAAAATGGGAAAATGCAGTCTGGCACACAGAGTTTGATTTTCAGTTGTAGTCTGTGCTTGTTTTTCTTCTTCTTTTTTTTTCTCCTTCTATTTGCACTATTCCCAGCATACTCAAATATTATTCCTATTAAAGATTCCAGTGAAACAGTTTTCTATTCTGGATCCTTCTTCTTAAGAATCCTTTTGTTTTCCAACATTAGGCTAATATAGTTGAACCTTTTTCAAACAGGGTTTAGACTGGCTGAACTAATTGCTTGATTTATCTTTTTTAGCTATGTGATTTCCTCTTACATGAAACAAATGTAGTTGCTTCTTTGCACACAACAATTTTATGTAACAGTCTGTTACAGAGCTACCATCTCTGAATTGAAGAGCGAGAGAAAGAGTGATCAAGTGTATGTCTTTTGATCATGTCAAAAACAACTCAGAGGAGAGTGTAAGCATTTTTTTTTCCATTTCCATTAAGAAATAATTTAAAATAATACTAAAATATTAAAATATTTTAGCAGGATGAAAAAAAGGGCATGAGTGCTGTCCCCATTTTTCTATGTTTGTGAATTCTTTGTTTCAATCTCAAGCTCATGCCATTTTCCTGAAGACAGGAAGGGCCGACAATTACCAGAAAGACAGTTCTTCCAGAAAAGAGTTCCCTAGTGTAAAAGTTTGCTGCTTCATCTGCTGCATGTAGCTGGATCTGGATCACAGTTTGTGACTATTTTTCATTTTTCTAGCCATGTCTTCAAAGAACAGATATAAGTCTTAGTAGTTCTTATGGCCACAGAGAGGTCTTTAGTTCAGAAGTCAAAAACAATGAACTCTCTTTTCTATGAAACATTGAAAGGCTGTCATGGTACTTTCAAAAGTGAAGGTTCAGTGGAAAATTCTCAGTGATTCATACACAGATTCACTCGCTTCTGGTTTCACTCCTTATCTGATTGTAGCATGCAGATTTTCCACCTACCTGCACTTTGCCAAAATACAGAGAGACTGTAGTTTAGATAACCTGTTCCTAGTGTTTATCAGACCATATGGACATTAATTGTGGCACTTTGTAGGAAATGCTAGATCTGTAGAGATACTCTTTTCCACTTGCCAGGACATCAGATATTTCAAAGGTGGCTGAGGGGAGAGAAAATTAGGAAGTGGGAAATAATTTGGAAATTATCTGCTTTGCCAAGGAAATAAATAAGAACATTTTTTCCTTAGTTTTTCATATCCTGTTGTCACTGGCAATGGTTATGTCTAGACAAGAAAAGTTTATAACAGACACATCCAAACAGAAGGGCAGTAGCAAGCCAAAAGGCTGCTTACAGATATTTAAGAAGTAATTATAAAATTATGATGAAAAAAAGGCGAATCAAAGATTTTAGATACAGAAGTTTGTGTGACAATTCAGCTCCTATCACTCAGCAAAATTATTAGAAATCAGTCTTAGTTCATATTAGAAACATCAGAGTACAAGAGCCTGCCAAGCCACTGAGAGAAACTTACACACACCTTTTTGTTAACTGATCAAGCTGCATCTGGAGTGTGTGGTCCTGTTTCTGTCACTCCTCCATTTTGGAAGTGTACTGTGGAAGCTTGTTAGCTTGTTCTCTTGCTGGTTAGATACTTTTTAATCTCCAGCTCAGAGGCACTCAGAGCCAGTTTATACTCTTGTTAACATCCAATGTCTATTCAAGTATGCATCAGTCTAAATAGTTCTCATTGCATCATGACCAGATTACTATCCAGAGAAATAAGCTTATGTTTTGCTTACTGGTTTTTTGTTTGTATGTTTTTGTTTTGTTTTGCTTTTATTACTGTCATAAAATAAGCTCTTCTTTCTCCTAGTCTTCCTGATAACCTGCCTGGGTATTTTCCAGTTTGAACTTGACTTTCATAAACCCAGTAATAGTGACTAGAATTGTCACTAATGCTGTCTCACCAGTGCCCTAGACAGTGGCATTAGTATTTTACTTAGTCTCTTATCCTGAAGCAGCTTCTGTGACAAAAAAAAAGGTGCGCAATCTTTCCTAGTCTCATGACCCTGAGCGCTGTACTAAATAGAGTAAATGGCAGCAGATTTTAGCCGCCTTCATTCTTTCATATTCCCTGGTAAATCCAAATTTATTTGTCCTGGAGTACTTGGTCTAACACAGCTTTTTTTTTCTTTTCAGAGCTGCACTATTTTGGTGGTCGCTTGACATCCTGTGTTAGACTAACGCACTTAGGTTATCTCTGGTTTTGCCGCTGTTTGGGGAAGGGGATTTTAACATACTACCTAGAGTGGGAATTAGAAATATGGTTCCTAAGCTACCCTTTTTATGGACAAAGTAAATTTAGGTTAAAAAAAGAGAAATGAGGGATAATGCCCTAGCTCACCACAAGAATCCAGGTGTTAGAGCCTTGCCAAAACTGGTTTTTGCTCACCTTAAATTCTACTGTCCTGGGCAGCTCCTAGCAGTATGGCTACATTCTTGCTGGTTCTGCTGAAATGAAGCAAGTGGAGCTTCTTTGAAGTGTTTTAGACCTCACCTCTCAGTACTTTCTCGATATTCCCTAACTTTGCATTTCAGTGTGCTGTTTAAAAAAATTCTTTGCAATTCTAAATACCCATTTCTGAATGAGTTGTGATACATTTACACATATACATGATTCTGACCTCATAATACCTTGAAGCAGATAAGCTTCTCTTGATGCTGCCAAGTACATTAGTTTACAAGCTGTGCTCTGCAGATGGCTGGCAATCAGTAAATTCCAAATAAGTGGCCAGTCCACTGTCTACTGAACTCTATTAATTCTTATTAATTGGTCAGTTAAAAAAATAAATTATAAGGATTTGTGAGAAATGGCTGTGGTCTGCCTCTGTGGATACCAATGTATTTGCTGAGATCACACCAAAAATACAAGAGGTTAAGAAGCTTGCCCAAGATGTAGAAAAGTAGAAAACAAGTCATAAAATGCCTCTGAGTTAAGAATAGAATCCAATCTCTAGATTAGTCTGATATTTTACCTTGAAAATAATTAAATTCTTCATGACTGAGTTATGTTGTCACAGTGTTCTTATATATAAGGATTTTGGTAACATTTTAACTACTCTGATTTGATCTACACATGAAAGACGAGTAGTGTGCAGTGAGTGTCACTTGCACATCCTACATACAGTTTGATGAGTTACAGTAATTGAATTTTTCTATTGTATTCCCGTGTTTCAATATCCATTGATTGTGTTTGACTAAATATATTTCACAAAAGACAAAAAGATCCCCTCGGAAAAGGCTGCATATGCAGGAAACTCAGTTTTTACTAAAATATCAGCTAAGGTCAGTTTCTGTTTAAAAAGAAGTAGAAATGCCTGTATTTCTACCCTGTACCTAGGAAAGAAGCATTACTCTTTCCACTGCAACTATATATAGGTAAACACTGATAATTCAGTGTTGTTTCAGTCTAATCTGATCCAAGGGATCTATTAAAAAGAACCTCAGTTACCCCGCCTTCAGGGGCGGGCTGTAACAACATTGTAGATAGAGAAAGAGTGTTGTACTTTGAAGGAACTGTAAATTCACTAATCAGTCTCTATCTATCCTTAGTGTAGATAGAAGCAAGACATTTTCCCCGTGTTTACTGTTGATCTTTTCCTTTAAGATATGCCTGTCATTAGAATTTTTAAAAGAAAACAATGTATTTGCTAGAGGTGTGAAGAAATGAATCTCACTATTTTCAGTCTCAGGCTTTCTTGCCTTTTGCATCATATTTTCCGTGGGCAGTTCATCCTGTATTAAGCATCCAGAGTGGGGTGTGTATATAAGTGCAGATTGAAGTCACGTGCAGGCCAGGGAGGTCGCAGCATCCTGCTCTGCTGAAGTGAGAAAGCTGTTCAAACTGATTCTCTTAAAGAATGAGGTCCGCTAAGGCATAAAGAGTGACATAGCCAAATGTTTTGCTATGATCATGAAGGTGGCAGGTAAACACAGAGTTTTTCTGCATTTGTTCTCAACTGTGCTCTTTTGGGATCAAGGAAACAGCTGAACATGAGACTTGGAAAGTACCTGGGTCTGATATAGAAAACTTGGCTTAATGATTAAACTTGCCTATGCCTTAAATAATCCACATTTAAGGAGTTTAGAGATCTGCTGTAAGGAGGGAAGCATGCAAAGCTATCCTTTCTTTGTCCTTGCACCATATTCAAGCTGGCAACATAGCTCCTCCTGGCTTTGATAAGGAGCAGGCGTGTGAGACTTCCTGCCTATAGGTTTTCTGTTCATTGTCTTGAGCTTAGACTTCTCAGTGGACTTTCAAGTCTGTCCTAAGTCCTCTAGGAGATGGCTTGAGACTGCTTTTGGTGCTAATACCCTGACGCATGCAGGGATCTCAACAGAGACTCATTCTGTCAAAAAAAAAAAAAAAAGAAGCAAGTATGCAATTTGGTAATGAAAATAACCTTGTGCATTTTCTCTTCAATTTTACTAAATAAAGGCAAAATTGTACTAAAGAGAAAACTCAATGTGTTTTGTTGAAAGTGGTGCTTGTTTAATATATTTATTTAATCTTTGAGAAAAGAACTTTGTCAAAATAAAGGTATGCATTTTGCTTTATTGGAACCAGAATATCATAACATTAGTGAGGTTTATTTGGTTCTCATCCATGTATGTAGTGTTTAACTACAGGTGAGAACGCTGCATTCCTAGTGATTGCTTCCAGCATTGTTTCCAAAGGAGGAATGTAGCATCAGCACTAGCTTCTTCATATTTCTTTGACAAATGCTTCCAATAGTAGGGACACGTACTGTCAGGACTGAACGGACATTAATACCTTGGGAAGTGGATTACAGTTCATCCCATACTTAATTTTTAAGTCAGCAGCTTCCATTTAAGAAAGAGAAGCACCGCAGGCTTATTCACAAGTTTCAAGAGGACCAAGCATCTAGATTTCCCTTACAGTCAGCAGGAAAAGATATATTCCTTTAGGGTATCGTTTAGATTGTGAGCCTTATGTGGATTGTGCTTGGAAGAATTTGTCTCTTTGCTTACTACAGAAGGAGTGAGTTTGGGAAGTAATGGCAAAGTCTTTGCACCTGCACTGAGTTTTGTGTTTCTTCACACTAGTGCAGGCTCATTTGGGTTTTGGACCCAAGCATCACTATCGGTACTCTAGGGAGACTGGCTCTCTAGGCCAAAGTTAGTCTCTGCAAACAGTTTAAATTATTACCTCACTAATCCTCTTGGAGAAATTAGTCCTTTCCTGTGCCTTTTGCATCCTGTAATAAGCAGACATACTCCTGCCTCTGAAATAAAAAGTGGCTTCAATTCCATGTTCAACATGCCCATAATTCTGCCTATGATACTGCAAGTAATGACTCCATAAGTTCACAGCACAGTGAAAGTGTTGGGGGGTTTTAATTTTTTCTTTTTTTAAGAAATGTTAAGGAAACTATTGCATGGGTAATGCATATATCTACATTAATTTAGAGGAGCACTGAAGTTTCTGTGGGTAAAGTCTGTGTTTAAATCTATCCATGGGAAACATATTTTCACTCAGGAAGGCTACACAGTGTACAAGGTTTAGCAGGACTATTATTAGAATCCAGGTCTCCTGATTTCTCTGTTCACTGAATCATCCTGAAATGTTAGGCATTAAAGTACATGAGAATGAATTGTAAGCTTTGTAGGACTAAGGGCAGCAAATGGATGAAAGCTAAAAGCTCTTTTTGTAAATCCTAGGCTAGTTGAAGAAGCTATGTGAAAAGCTTACTAGGAGATAAAATCAAGAAAAAATATGATATTTCTTCTTTCTACGAGTGTTAACTACTGGTTTCAGCTGCAGTACAACAGAGAGGAACCAGAAGGGCAGTGGAACAGGCTGCTGGAGCAACACACAGTGGTTATACACTGGCACCCCAGCCACTGCAGTCTTTCGTCTGATGAGCTTCATTGACTTGTTGTTGCAAACTGTACACAACATCAGCATGCCATGTGTTGTACTGCTTTATAGTGAGTTGTGAGTAGACTGTTATAAACAACATTTGATTTTCTTTTTCTCATGTTCTAAGCAAAATATCCCCAAATAGTGAAACAATAAGGGAGAGTAGTGAAGATTTCTGACTTTTCTATAGAAATCAGAAAGCTGAAAGACTACTAATATGCATGCTTGGCAATATTTAGGTTTTTGTACTAAAGCTTCTTTGTTGAATGTCTGTGGAAGAAGTGAATAAATATTAAGGCCAATGCAAACACTCAGGTTGCAAGCACGTAGGTACCCAGTATTATATTTAATGAAGAAGGTAATTCTAAAATCAAATTCTGAGATCAAACACTCCCTACTGTATCATTTACAAAATATAAACCTGACACTGAATTTTCTATTAAGAGCTTGCTACTTCCAACATCATCTTCAGAACTTTTTGTCCCCACTCCTATATGCCTCTTTGGTAGCCCGAAGAAGCTGCCATACTGTTATTGGTGCTATGAGATAGCAGAATTAGCTCAAAAAAATTATACGATAACTAAAATTCTGCTGAGAGGGTGGGTTAGTGTATAGCCCTGACCCTGATTCCAGTTGTAATTTCTGATTGCCCAAATGCATTCGGAGTTGCCTAAATTAGAAAGCTTTCACATGACCTGCTTTTCTGTAACCTGTGTGTCAGGATATTGTGTCTGTCTTTCTGTCTCAAATCAGCATGCAAAAGTGTTGTTCTTAGAATAATCACATTCAAAAAACTGTCACAGGCTCTCAAAATACTTGATATTTTTTCTTGAAAGCTTAGGTTAAACACTCTAAGTTCTTTACTTTTGCTATTCGTTTTTGGAGCAACCTAGGTACATCTTTGGTCAGGTTTTCACATTTATCTCTGCAACTTTCCTGAAAGCCTAAGGTGTACATTTTATAAATGGAATCCATGATCTTTGAAGCCCCTGGAGCAAAATAGGTTGCTCTTTAACAGTATTCAGTAATCTGTGCTTATTCCAGTGTTTTATATGGCTTAAAAACTGTATTTTAAGGACTCAAATTTCAAAATGTTGACGTCATCCAGAGGGACCTTAACACAACTGGGAGATGGGCCAGTGCAAACCTCATGAAGTTCAACAAGGCCAAATGCAAGGTCCTACACCCGGGTCATGGCAATCCCAGACACACCAACAGGTTGGGTGCAGAAGTGATTGAGAGCAGCCCTGCGGTGAAAGACTTGTGGGTGATGGCAGATGAAAAACTCACCATGAGCTGACAGTGTGCGCTTACAGCCCAGAAAGCCAAGGAAATCCTGGGCTGCACCCAAAACGGTGTGGCCAGCAAGGCAAGGGATGGGATTCTGCCCCTCTGGTCTGCCCTGGTGAGACCCCACCTGCAGTGCTACACCCAGCTCTGGTGTCCCCAGCATACGAGGGACATGGAACTGTTGGAGCAAGTCCAGAAGAGGGCCAAGAATTTGATAAGAGGACTGGAGCACCTCCTCTATGAAGACAGGCTGAGAAAGTTGAGGCTGTCCAGCCTGGAGAAGAGAAGCTTGCTTGGAGCCCTCATAGCAACCTTCCAGTATCTGAAGGGGCCTACAGGGAAGCTGGAGAGGGACTCTTTGACAGGAACTGGAGTGACTGGATGAGGAGTAATGGGTACATACTGAAAGAAGGGAAGTTCAGACTAGGTATTAGGAAGAAATTCTTTACTGTGAGGATGGTGAGACACTGTAACAGGTTGCTCAGGGAGGCTGTGGATGCCCCAACCCTGGCAGTGTTCAAGGCCAAGTTGGAAAAGACTTTGAGCAACTTGGTCTAGCGGGAGGTGGGTGTTCCTGGCAGGGGGGTTGGGACTAGATGATCTTTAAGGTCTCTTCCAACCCTTAGCATTCTATGATTCTATTATTCTAACTGCCATTTATGATGATGATGCATTAACATTGCAAATTTGAAAAACTATAGAATATACTAGTACTGGAAAAAAATCAAGACCTTATTTCAGGGCTATATACCCAACTCACTATTTAATGGTATGATAACTGAAGTCTGATAAAGGCAAAATGCTTTGAGTAAGTTTATAGGCGTGGCAAAAGATAGCAACATATTTACAGCAAAATAAAGGGTTCAAGAATTTTATTAGATGTAAAACTTACTAAGCTTCTGCTTGGAAATATACCTACTATGTCAAAATGCAGCATTGATCTCTTATTTTCTTCATGTACAAATTAAGTGTCTTTGTATTTTCACCATCTATTTAATTAATCACATTTTCTGAAAGCAAATATTTTTAGTGATATACTCAAGAACTGTCCTGGATTTTTAGAATTATTTTTTGTTTTGGTACCAGTCACCAGTGATGTTTACATCCTCTTTTGCTACCAGAACTATTACTAGATACAAGAATCATAAGAAAAGAATTAGATCTCTGTGAACTTCTTGAAGCTCATGTTGAAGCGTACACATTACTAATCTTTCAAGAAGATATTCTTCTTGAACTTCATTGATAGCTGGTATGAAAAATCTAAATGGTTCCTGTTTTGTATGATAAAAGAGACAATATGATATTTCTTTTTATTTTAAATTACAGATGGCATCTGTTCAAGATTCCAGATATGGCCAGAAAGATACATCTGACCAGAACTTTGATTACATGTTCAAACTGCTCATTATCGGCAACAGCAGTGTTGGAAAAACCTCCTTTTTGTTCCGATATGCTGATGATTCCTTCACATCTGCATTTGTAAGCACGGTCGGGATCGATTTCAAAGTAAAAACGGTTTTCAAAAATGAAAAAAGAATTAAGCTACAGATTTGGGTAAGCTAAAAATAATTCTCTGAATTAGAGCAAACTGTAGTTGTTTGATAGCATTTACACAACTGCAGGTTTGCACTGAGTGTCATAACCCTTATACATATATGTAGAGAGAAAGAGAGCATAGGAATGAAATACAAGTTAATTATTTCTTGCATAATTTTCCTGTTTTGAATAGCAGAGTGCAAACAGTATTTTGAAGTTATTAAAGTACAGTGATTCTATATTATAAATTAAATTCCTTTAGGAAATAATACAGGTTGACACATACTGATATCTGTGCAGTGAGATATAAACAGCTGTGCAATATGTAGACTATCAAAAGTGATACATGTTATATCAAAGTATCTTGAAATGCCATTTTTAGGATCTGGTGTGTTCCCTTAAAAAATTATGAATTCATGTAGGAGCTATGATAGTGGAAGCATAACTGAAGGCATAATTTTTTGCTCTGGTGGTTATGTTTGTCATCTTGATCACCTGAAACATCTTCTGTCTTCTGCTGAAGAAGAAAACCTGTGCAAAGAGATAATGTTACCCAGGCATACAAACCCCCTCATTTCTTGCCTACACCTTAGGGACTGTAAAAAGATGCCCAATGGAGAAAAATGAGTTGGCAGGGAATGGGTGTTCGTTTCCACAAACTCTCATCAAGAATAAATGATAGTCAAAACTTATTTCATAGAATCATAGAATATCCTGAGTTGGAAGAGACCGCATTTCTGGCCCTACACAGGACCAACCCAAGAATCAGACCATGTGCCTCACAGTGCTGTCCAAAGATTCTTGAACTCTGGCAGACTTGGTGCCGTGACCATTTCCCTGAGGAGCCTGTCCCAGTGCCCAACCACCCCCTGGGTGAAGAACCTTTTCCTAATATCCAACCTAAACCTCCCCTGACACAGCCTCAGGCCATTCCCTCAAGTACTGTCACTGGTCACCACAAAAAAGATATCAGTGCCTGCCCCTCCTCTTCCCCTCACACGGAAGCTGTAACTGCAATGAGGTCTCCCCTCAGTCTGCTCTTTTCCAGGCTGAACAGAACAAGTGACCTCGGCTGCTCCTCATACGGTTTCCCCTCAAGACCCTTCACCATCCTCGTGTCCATCCTTCTTATGCTCTCTAATAGCTTTGTGTCCTTCTTGTATTATGGTGCCCAAAACTGCCCCAAGGACTCGTGGTGAGGCCACCCCACTGCAGAGCAGAGCAGGACAATCCCCTCCTTTGTCCAGCTGGTGATGCTGGGCCTGATGCCCCCCAGGACACAGTTGAATTTTTGACAGATTTCCTGATGCTTACATACTCTCATTCTTGGATGACAGAGTGATACTAAAAGGAGAGGGAGGAATAGCAAGATCTTTAATAATGTGGGACCTGGAGTTAAAGCTTCAGGTCCTTCCTGTCTTCCTGGTGTGCTTGAGGAGTTTGAGCAGTGTTTCCCTCATGAGGCATTCGTAACAGCCTTAAAACCCAGACACTGGTTTGGTTTGTTTTTTTTTTTAGTTCATGAATACAAGTAGTTTAAAATTCATTTAATGATGGGCAGCCATTAAATCTCAGAAAACCTTGGATCAAATCTGATCAGTTCGTCTAACATGATTTAAACAGCAGATAAATTGAATATTGTTTTAATATGGCACAAAGGAGAATTTCCCAGGGTTTCCTAGGCTCTATCTCATTAGGTTTCAGCCTTGGTATCTCAAATAGTTTGTTGTTCTGTGCCCTCTAGGAACTGAAATATAGACTTTTTGCCTCTCAACCTTTTTAAGCTTAGGTTATTGCTATTATCATAACAGTGGTACGTACTAGGTAACTATATATCATGTGAATGCTTTCACTTCAATAATATGCCAGTTTCATTGTAGTAGTTTAATGTTGGAGATCACATTGACATTGCCTTACTACTTTTTATAATGGACCAATAAAATTGTGTTTATATTATAGTTTTTACACCGTTCTTTTAATCGCCAGGTATCCATTACAATAGATTTTATTGTTCATGTATTTCTTAGCGAAAGCAGCAATGCTAGTTGACAATGTTGTAGTGTGATTAGTTTGACACCAGGGTATTTTTCACCTCTTCACATCACAAATATGTGCTCGGCTCAAAGCCATCCGGTGATCTAGATGCGTTCATGTCTATCCATGGCATAGAGGGGATGTAGCAGCTGTATTCTCTCCAGTTCTACCAAAATGTGTATTTTGTTGTTCTTTGCATGGCATTAACATGCAGAGCCCAAACAGGCTCTGACAGTCCTTGTCTGAAAAAGCTTGCAACCAAAATGATTGAAACAAACCCAAGAGCTCCATGTCCCTTAGGGAAGAGGAAAGAGTCTCAGATCATGAAAGAGGCCTTCCTGCTTTGTGAAGAGTCACATGCTAGGATGTAGGGTTAACGACAAGACTTCAGATCACACTTTCATACTAAAAGTTTTTACCCAGACAGCACTACATCTTTCTTTGTGTTGGTGGTTGGTTGTTGTTTTTCCCCCACTAAATTTTTAATGCCAGTTCTTAAAAGGCCTTGCTAAATTAACTCAAATTGCAACAGCTCACTCACTATAGCTGTTTGTGCTTTTTAGATGGAGTATTCTGTGTTGCAGACAGAAGCATTGTGTTGCAGCTAAGCTTGCTAGTAAATCCATTGATTGTTGCACCTCTGAGACCTTAAATAAAATCAGTAAGGGATCAGAAAGCTATTCTAGTGCACAAAATCTGAAATAGAGCACTATTATCCTATCTCATAAGTTATATCAACAGCAGTATTGTTCTTAATAGGCATTGTCTCAGTATGTAACTTGTTATACTTCGTTATTTTTATTGGTTATGCAAATAACTTTCTAAGATTAGTAGTACTCTTGCAATATCCATTTCCATATCATTCATTCGTTTATGAAAGACAATTTATATTAGATAAAATATAAAATTGAATGAATCATATTGAGGGTGATTTGTTGTTGATTCTGAGTAGAAGCATGCATAAGGTTGTAACACTTTCTTCAAAATCAGTGGCCAAGAGTTTGGTGGCAACTGATATTTAGCATATATCAAATAAAATATTTTCAAAAATCTCAGTTTTGTATAGTTAGAAGAAACTGGAAATGCAACGTTAAAATGTGTTCTGAATTACAAGATCAGAACTGAATTACTTTACCATGCACTTAAGTGAAGTGAATGCAATGACGCTGCTCTGCTGTTCTTGCATGGCAGTAAAATGCAGAAATATGTAAATAGTAATGGTGTTAAGTGACTAAAATTCCCTAGCTAGGGTGACAGTCAATCCAATATTTGTCTTTTTATAATTTTATACTTATTTTTCTAGGTTAGATATTTAAACTTTCTGTTTAATAGTGCTTTCAACATGATATTTTGTGTTCAACTGGAAGCATGTTGGAGCTTGCAGATTCCCTCAGAAGAAGATTCTTATATGCTTACCAGTGACGTGTGCAAGTTTGTTTGAAAGTCAGCATGGGCACTCAAGGAAGCAGAGTCATTGTTTAATAATAAAATTCACAGTGTGATCATCACAGATGAACTACAAAGGGTTGCTGGTTGAGGCAGCGGCTGTTTACATACTGGGATGCTCTGCAAGTCTTTTGTTGGAGGTTTTTTTCTTGCTTGGAGGTAATTGTGTCTTATTCTTGAACTGTCTTCTTTCATTGTTCAAGTCAGGGAGGATGGGGCTCAATCTAGTCCTTGCTGTTATGTCATTTTCATATGGTCAAAAGAGCCTGCTGGGAGCACTGTGACATTTTCTTCTTTTCCTTCTGAGCTAAACTCCTTTTTTCCATAATATTTACTACTGGAATTGAGAGAGGTTCAGAGTTCAAGTGCTATACTGACTAGTGATAGCACATTAGCTTGTCACGGGATCACCATCTGGCCCTGAAATTTTGTCTCACATCACATTATAAATGTGACAACCTGGTGTGGACATTAGGAAGACAGAATATTAACATGTTTCTTACCCTTTAGAGGAGAACAATCCAAAAAAATCGTGCTTTACATAAAAAGGTATTGATTTCTCCATTGAAACTATACAAAAGTTTTGTAAAGGAATTGTGTCTGTATGCAGCACGTACATACACAGGATAAAAGTCTATTAAAGGTCTTTAGGATGTTTTAGTGTATCAAATAATAAAAAGCAGTGTGTTTGTCCTCCATGTGGTTTGAACTAGTAGTATTAAAGAAAAGAGCAGTTATAAGATTCTCTCACTTTAAAACTTACGTTGAATTAAAAAAAAATGACTTGCCAATATTAATTCATACAAAATTACACTCTAACTAAAATTATTAAAGGCTCAGAGGAGTGTAACTCAGAAAATAAGAACCTTATGAATCTATCTGTAGCTGTGATATTATAAAGGTTTGCATTACTTTTGTGGACTGACAATGGAATAATAGAAATAACAGTCTGCAAGCGCTTATGGACAAATGTAGGCTTATTTGGACGGTAGAATTTGTTAGCTAACATGTCAAAATAAACTTTAGAATAGAGAGGAAAAATAAGGAAAAATAAAGTCCAGATATTGGCTCCTAGAAGAAAGAATAAAATTTATGAAAACAGGTCAATATATTTAACTGACAGTTTATCCATACTTCATCTTTGGCTCGTGATTAAAATTTACTTGATCTTTCAGTTATTTCCAACTGATTTCAGTACAAATTTTGTTTGAGGAATGAAGGATAATTTTTCCTCTGTGATCTGTTTATTGCATAAATAAGTTTTAACTGCATTCATACAGTGATATCTGATTGTAGCACTTTAGACCAAATTTCAAATAAGAATGCTGCACTGCCTTTTGCTGCTTAGATGGCTTTTCCCTGGGACTAGCCATAGACTTCAAGGACTAAGAGCAATAATCATGCAGAAAGATATCCGTATAGAGAGGTCAGGATAAGAGCTGCTTTTGTCAGCATATCCTTCCTAGAAGTGTCTGTGACTTTTTCATTTGATACCCAAAATGTTGCTGTCTTCACATCAACAGTTTCTATAAATTATAACAGCTATTGTAGCTGTTAAAAGAAACCCCTATAAATATTAGGCACCTGATTTTTTTTTCTCTACAAGCTTCCTAACAGTCCATTAGCAGAAAAAAGAGTTCAGTTAAAAAGAAAATAAGTGTGTATGTGTTTGTGAGTGTGTGTGTGTGTTAGAAGGGTCTGTAGGAGTACCCCCTATGCATGAAAATTGCCTTGATACTGAGGTCTTTAAGGAGCATCCTGCAGTAACTTCCAAGTGTGAAGGCAGTGCAATATTGCAAAAATACCCTGTAACACTGATTAGGGCTGTAAGAATCAGTTCAAGAATCACTAAATACACTGTTTCAGTATAAAGATAGTGAAAGCTGAAGCAATAAAAGTGTAGATAGGAGGTGCATGTGGAGAAAGAGGATAGCAAATGTGGCAAATGTTTAATCACAGGATTTTCAGGTACTGACTTTGTCACAACTGACTCATCTGAGTGTTTTTAATTGCTATGATAGCTACTGCAAAGTTTATTTCATGATTCCTTTCTCAGCTGCTGGGGATGATGTGTAGCTGCGGCTTTGAATACATGACCTTTTTAGATGAGGATAGTAAATCTAATATTGAAAATGAAGCATCCTTATGTCAGCATGAAAATCAAATGTGTATACTGTAATACATCAAAGTGACTTGAAGAGAGTAATGTAGAATCATAGAATGTGCTGAGTTGGAAAGGACCCGTCAGGATCATCAAGTCCAGTCCAGCTCCTAGCCCTGCAAATGACACCCCAAGAGTCACACCACGTGCCTGAAAGCATTGTCCAAATGCTTCTTTATCTCAGGCCAGCTTGGTGGTGTGACCAGTTCCCTGGGGAGCCTGTTCCAGTGCTGGGATTTGAGATTTCTCTGGAGCCAGCTGTATTAGTAAATGAAACATTCCAAGACTGTTCTTTAGCACTGAATCCAGCTGACATGCTTTTGTCCATATGTTTAGACTCTTTCAATCTCTGAAGGAGATCTTGTATTGGGGAAGGTCTCTGTCCTTTGCCGAGTCCTGGACCCTGCCCAGGAACAGTGCTTGCAAGCCTGGGTAAAAACCATGTAAGAAAACATGCTGGCAGTTTCAGAGCATAGACAAATTCCATAGCCTTGAAGTGCTTCTTGGCACAACTTAATGTGCCGTTACAGACAGGACCTGAAAGGGCAACAGCTGCAGGCAGCCGTGGGTGTGGCTGACCTGTCCATTCCGGTAAGCAATGCGATGTGTTCACAAAGGTTGCTCTGTCAGAAGGTCCTAAAGGAACCACTTCTGAGAAAAGATGGTTAATGAGGAATGTAGTTGTGATAGGCAGGGTGCAGTCTCTTTCTGGACTTTTCATGTTAGCTGAAACAAGGTGAAATTCTGGGCAGCTTTTGTTTTGCTTTAAGCTGCCCTTCAACAGGTGAATGTTGTCCAGTTGTAGTTGGATATGGTTTGCCTAAACCTTTCTTCTCTTTGCTTATTTCTACACACTATAAGCCTTTGAAGAGCCTGAATGTTTTAGGGTAGGATCCTATTTTCATACTGCTATTTTATTTCATATGGTGCTTCTTACGTATTAATTGAGAGTACTTCCATTTATGCGCAAGTGATGTGAGGTATACTTTATTTCTCAGAAATACTGACATTCATTAATCATTATTTTTCCTTAATGGTTTTTTCCCCCTATTTTTCATAGTATCTGGAGTTACCAACACATATATTGAAAATGTGTACAGTCAAAGGAAAGCCTATAATAGTACAGAGTACTATTGTGTTCAGATCTGTCAGAGAACCACCAGGAGTTTTTTAATCTCTGTATAGCTTTGAGGGGGTCTTAGTTAATTCCAGAAGTTGTATATTTCCTGAATTTAGGGATTCTTAGTGCTTTCTCTACCTTGTCCTGTTTATGTGTATTCTGTTTCCTGTACTTGTTTTTCTGTTTATATTAAAGTTGCACCCATGGATCCAGTTCAGCTACAATTTTCCATTGTTTTAGGTAAGTAGCCAAGAAAGAAATGATTGAATAGTTCACTTTCAGCCATTCAAGTGGTAATGAACAGGGGAGGGGAGACACTGCTTACCTAAAAGAAGACAAGACAGTTTGTCTTTTCTTTAATACTAGTAATTTATATAATCTATATACTGTATAAAAATATAAATAACTAGTGTAGCTTAAATGTTAAAGGCATCAGAGCAGAGACTGTGAAAACAATATATGTGCTGCCATTTGAAGTTTGACTGCCTTTGCTCATATAATGAGGCATGATGTGAGAGAAAGCACTGAAGAATTTGAATGGAAATGGGAGCAAGAGTCTATGAAATAGGACACCATAAATCGTGTAAAAAATCAGAAACAGATATTAGTTCTTTGCATATCACACCACAAAAGTGCTAACAGATGTGATACTGCAGTCCTTTACCGGAAAAAACAAAACTGTACTCATTAAAAATTTTTTGCAAGAAATGCTGTCTTGAGAAGTATTCTGTGTGTAAAAATATAGATGCATCCATTATAAACAGTACAGGTCTTGTAATACTAATTGTAATTCTTGTGTGGAACCAGGGCTCAATCTTCAGTACCAATGAAGATCTTGGCAATGTAAAAGGTATGTTCAGTTCAGACTTCAATGCAAAGATGCTGTACTCTTTGTGGGACAGGCCATATTGGCCAGTGATGGCACTTCTAAAATTTATATGCTTTTTATTTAAAATATAGCACTGACTGTTCAAATATTTATGAGATATTACAATTTTATTGCTATAAAAAGCACCTATCTTGAGGGTTTTAAACATCGTATCTAAAGAGAACTCAAAAAAAGGATAAGTGACTATTACTTCAGCACCCGGTCTAGATAGCCCTGTGTCCTGATCTTCCGTGCTCTCTCTAAAATGCACACCAAAGTGGTTGCAAATTCCTGGCCTCAAATAGTTTGGAGTGGAAACATGAGGTAAATGTCAGTTCTGCAATGGCAACCAGCATTAAGTTCCGCTATTTTCCTTAATATCCCAACAGTTTTTTGAAAGTCTTCTGTAGTCCTGGGTCAAAGATTTCACTCTTTTACAAAGTTCTGTGCTTTACAGAACCCTCCAATGCATACTTCACATTGCTGGGCTTTAAATATTCTCTGACAAAAACTGCTGTTATTAGTAAAATGATACATCTGTATTCAAAGGCAAATATTAGTTGGAAAGAAAAGGTGTCATTTAGCATAATTGTGATTCCGAATAGGCTTATCTCACTGTTTAAGTTGAAGCTTCCATGTGAATTCTTTAAGAGAAACTGAGCTAGTGTAAGAGTCTTTCTAGAACACTTTGTTTGGCATGTCTTGGGCAGTTTTCTTCAATTGGACTCCAGGGCAATGCATCCTGCCATGTTTTAAGCCAGCAAATCATCAAACTGCCAGACCTCAAGTAATTGCAGCTCTGCCTAACCTGTGACCAGGCAGTCTGATATAACATTTTTTCAGCTGCCTTTGCCTTCCGCGTAATGATCTGCGAGTCACCAGCTTGTGACTGTCAGGAAGCAAATACCAGTGGAAGAACTATCATGAACCAGCACTTAGACATGTGCAAACATCATATAAATGCTACACGGGCTCCCTAAAAACTGGTGATGAGAAAGGGAAAGTTAAGATAGAAGAATGTTGTATAGATGTGTATCTGAATATCAAGATTTTTGATTTTGCTTCAAGTGAGGAGTCAGAATGGGAAGGAAATAAGGGAAGGAATGATTTTGCTGTGACAGGGATCTGGATCAAGAGCAGTTACATTGGACTAAATCTGAAAAGCAAATAAGCTATTTTAATTGTACAAGCTCCGTAGAATCCAGATAAATCTGACAATATACTTTAAACTGACAATATAACTTACTGAGCTATCATTTTAAGAAGCAAAACTAAGCCTGTTTCTAAAATGAAATTAATGTTGACAGCATTCCTTAAAGTGAAATCAACTGTGCTGCCAGGTCCTGTGAACCAGTTTAGCAGCACATTTATGACATCTATACAGCTGCAGTGAAACTACAAAGCAGAAAAAGAAAAAAAAGAAGTCCATACAGGCTCTTAGCTGAATTTTAATAAGATTCATGTTGTAGATTAGAGCAAAATGTTGCACTCTTGCTGTGCAGTCGTTGCTTTGAAATCACAGGACCAGAGCCTTGGACAGGAGCCATAATGTAAATATCATGAAAATGGGAGTGTAGAGATAGTATTTAAAACTCACTTTTGCCCTCTCCTGCTGCTCAGTGCAAGCTGTTTCCCCATGCTATATTAGAACAGCTTGAAGTTGTTCTGAAATTGTGCTGGGTTGAAAGGGACACAAGTGACTAAGGGAGGATATAGGGGGTCACTCAGAAGGAACTCATTTTTATTTAATGCTACTCAATTTGCATTATGTTCTGGAAGTAAGCTTAGGTGTATTTTGTAAGAATATAGAGCCATCAGGATGTCTGTGTCACATAGGGATGTTTGTAGTAGTTTACATATACAATGGACAATGCACCCAGATTTTACATGTGAGATTATGATATCAAACAAAACAGCATCTCCGGAGAATTAAGATCTGTATTTACGTTGCTATTTCTTGGTCAGCTAAGAAAAAGCAGTTAGTATATTGGTTGCAATTTTTTTTTTTTTATTAGAGAAGCTGCTTTTTCCACTTTTCTTTCTTTTCGTTGTAGTTGAAGGCTAATCTCCTTCAATCTTTTCTGAATAAATTTATTGTTCTTTTGTAATCATCTTGGTATTTTCTGGTTTAATCCAGACTGTTTTATTACTCACTGCTCATAAATAAATTCTTTCTCCAATTTTTACCTGTTATTTATTCATTAATTGCGGTTTGAGAAAAGCAGAGAATTTTACCTCAATATATTCAGTCACTAACTCAGATGGAAGTTGTCAATGGTGTAATTTGCTGACTGGTTTACTCTAAAATTAGTATGGTACCTATATATATGTATATATATGTACTGTGTGGTAGCTACATATATATATATAGTCCTTACTTTTCTTCCCATCAGGTTAGTATTTATGTGTATTTATGAAAAGAAAAAGGATTTTGGATCTGTCAGAGGAAATCAATTTTTCTGTTCTGACAGCAAGAATGATACTCAGTGGGCATTGTTGCCCCATATAGATTGCATACTATTGACTTTGGTTTATTTCATTTGGACATAAAGCCAACTCTGCAGAAAGGAATATGAAGTAAACTCCCATAGGGGTTTCTGGTTCTCCTTTATAGATGGTTTGGTTTGCCATACTAACTAGCAAGGCCTATATTTGTTCAACTTAATGAAGCATTCTAGAATGAGCTGAGCTAAATAAAACCCAACACCTGGATATGTAATATCTCAGAATTCTATATTCACCTATAATTAGGACATGTACTTTCTGCACTGTCCTGAAATCTTCTGGAACTGCTTCTCCAAAAGATATTCAAATTCTAGTCATCTTACAAGGCTTCTTAACAGCAATTAGTGCAATTTACTTCAACTGTAATTTCTTTGGAGAATTCTGTGATTAGGCTTTCTAGATTTTAGTGGATATGATCATACATTATATGGCATCACCTATGGTAACAGTTAAATAAAAAGGTGAGAGCTGAAGTGTGAGAGCATCCCAGCTGGCAGGGTGTAAATGGAAGATTCTTACAACAAAAGGAATCAAGGTAATTTCCTGGAGAAGACTGAGTTTGGTAGTGGAAAGAAGAGTGGCTGAGGATCTAATGACAAGCTGTTTTGACAGGAGACAACATCACACTTAAAATGCATTGTTGAAAGGTTTTAGGACTCAAATAGTTAGTAAACTTAATACATAGTAGGTATATGCTAATGATGATTGTAAATGATGGAAGCTGGGAAGCGTTACCAGTATGGAAGAGGATCAGTATATCATACTCATAATAAAAAATACTAACTTTCAAATGTCAGGTAATAGAAATGGAATTTAATTTAACAGTACCAAATTGGACACTTTGGGAACAGCAATAAGAAGTTACTTCTTAAACTAGAAGTTATTTAGTTAACAACCACTGAATAAATGCATCATCTGGGTATATGAGAAAACAAAAGGATTGTTACTAACCGTCCAAGGAAAAACAGTTTATATGGCACACTTGCATGTACCTGGTGAAGTATTTCCAGAGGAAATGGAACTATTTCATTATCTACTGCACTGGAGATACTTCATATGGAGAAAGAAACCCAAACTGAAGACAGATACAAGAAAACCGAATTGTATTGCATAGAGGAACTACAGGAAATAGAATAACACAAATAATGTTTTTTACTCCAGGAAACAAAGGCAAGACTAGTACTTTGGGTTTTTATAAAGTTTGTGGTTTGGTTTAGTTTGGGTTTTTTTCCATAAACACACTTAATTTTGTCCAAAATGCACAATCCTCCATTGAGAAACAGTTTAGAAAGAAAAAAAAAAGTGTTAGCAGGCCTATTATTTACATGACATCAATGTGCTGAAGAAACCTGTAACGAGTGAACAGGGTATGCACTGATCATCTGTATAAAGATAGAGGCATTCATGGTCTGACTTAGCTTGTGTGGAGTTGGGCTGACAAGTGGCACTGGGACCTGTCTGAATGCTCACAATTACTACCTCCCCAATCCCCCTAAAGGATTCAGGTATTTGTCTTGCTTCTTGTCCATGAGCCACCAACTTTTTTTTCTGCCCTTACTTAGGCCAGTTTTCTTTCAGAATGTCCATCTGTCAGATACTAATAATGGTTTTTTTTATAGCACTCTGCTGCAGGCAGTTTAATGTATTGAGGGTATAAAAATAGCATCAGTAGCTGGCTGCATCCCATGAGATAGAGCTAGTGGCATGTAGAAGAATCATAACAGAGGCATGACTCGAGTGATCAACAGGAAATCTATTTGGTCATTGGACATGATGTGTCTGGTAGACGAAGAAGCTTGCTAAACAGCAACTGAGTGTGAACATGTCTTTTGCCATGTTGCAGGAAGTATGGAGCCTACCCAGGCAGAAAGACATTAAAAAGATCATGTAATGGCAAGGGGGTTATAGTGGCTTTGGCAGGGAAATGGAAAGGCTGAGGAAGCCAGTATTGTGCTAATTAGAGGGGAAGAGAGAAAACAAAAAGAAAAATGTGATTGAAGCATAAATGAGGAACCTTGTGAAAATGAATATCAAACCTGAAGCAAGATAGTAATTAGCAGCCTGAAGGATTAAAAGACCTTACCGAAAAGTCAAATAGTCCAGGACAAATGCCTCTATGCTGAAGATAATGAATGCCATTCAGAAGGCAGGAACAGGAATCTTAAAAGCTAAATGGAAGAAGCAATGATAGAAGATGGCATTTGTACATAATACTCTTAATTGGACATCAGCTCGGGGGATTAAACTCATATATATTTAGAGCTAAAATTTTTTTTCTTGCTTTATTTGAGAGGCTAAGACTGCCTAGAGAAATATCCTGTTGTAAACCAGCCATCATAGGAGCTGGTCTGTATGAGAAGAATGAGTCTGTGATTTTAAATGGATAGAAAGAAGAAAGAAGAAAACCTGGAATTCTTCATATATTCTGTAAGTTCCATACATGTAGATAAGTAAGTTTTACCAAGGAGGTTCTTGGTAAAAGTTTACATGAATTAAGAGAAGTCTGGCTAAACTCACATTCTAGCTCAGGAAACCACAGAGCTGCATGTGGTTGGAGGTTGGGGGGATGTTAAAAAGGACTATCATATATGTCCACCTTGTTGCAATTTTCCCTAAATATTTAGTGAACACTATTACAGAGGATACCAACTACCTATAATGGTTTTGATCTGACTTTTGAACAAGACTGGTCATACATGTATGTTTATTTACCTGCAAAACAGATCAGCTCTTTGCCTTTTTCCAGGAAAAGCTTCCCTGCTTTTTATGAAGCTATATTTCCTAGCTAGACAAGTGCAAGATAATTCAGTCATGGTCATTTTAGTGCTCAGGCCTGTGTTATAAACAAATGAGTCTTAATACTTTGAAAATAACAGGATCCAGCAAAATAGGAAATTTACCTGCCTGTTCCTTGCAACAAGTTTTTTTAAGAGCTGTGTGGCAGTAGTACAAATGATCACAGAAGCAGTTGAAGGTGAAGCAGGGCAGGACTACAGTCTTCTTGCTTCATCATGGTGAAGGATGCAGAGTCAGGAACTGGGTAGATTCCAGGAAATCTTCTGATAATACTTGTACTTTAGTTCCTCTTTTTAAATATTGATAAGAGCTAAATTTTGTATTTTATAGCTCCTGATAGCTTACATACTAGCTTTCTTTTGCTAAATTATAAAATTTTTTTCTTTTTTTGAAGTCTCAGATATCACAGTCTGTTTCTATCTGAAACCTTTTTGAAATCCTTGGACTCAATGCAGTGGTTCTTAGCCACTCCTATTTGGGTCAATGGTGTCCTGTAGGACAGCCAGACATGGTCTGCAAAGGGACATCAGATATAAAATGCATTCTCACATGTGTAAGCAAGGAAAGAAAATGAAGGAGAAATAGTAGTTTACATGATTAGCCTGACTAATACATGAATACACTAATAAACTAGCCTAGTGTATTTCGCTAGAAATAACAACTCTTGTGGGGCATCTTAGAAAAATAAGTTGAGTAACCTTAACTTGGAGCACTGCTGTCTCCTTCCTGACTTGCAATGACCATTCTGTCTTGAGTTCTTAGGGTTTTTTTTCTTCTTCCTTTGTATAAACTGACTCAGGATTCACTCTGACCGCAACACAGCCCTTGGGACTTAGTTTTTTGATATTTTTAATTTTGTGCTGCCAGTTAGGAACTGAAATATCATTGCATGACTTTCCTTCTCTGTGTACAAAAGAATAAGTAAATATGTACAGCTTCTTTAAGAGTGAGAGCTATTCAGGGAAGATTAAGTTAGGTGTGGATCAGGAGACTGTTGTATTTTGAACGTGTTCTGGCAAGGTGCTAGGGGCTGTCTCATTGTAGACAATGATGAACATACATTCATCCAATATAACTTTTGTCTCAGTTCCATCACTGTGCAAAACAATATTTCCAGTACACGGTATGCTACTGTACCAAGGGTCTCAAACATGAAGCAATGACACAGCATGACTGTCCTTGCATTTTTAAGTTTGGGAAGTTTTTTCTTTGACCTTTTGCTTTTTTTACCTGATTTACTTACATATAGTACATTGAGAACATAAAGAGTACACAGAGGTTTGCCCTAATTTACAGCCCAACTCAGATAAATTGCTGAATGCAAAAGTAAATTTGTTTTTTTTCCTGTTCTCTACATAAGTTCTTAGAAAATGCAGTTGTTCTGCATGCCAGAAGAACTCACTTCCTTACAGATGTTTTTTTCTGATTATGTAGAAGGGAGACTGAGTTAGTGACTTGCCCAAATATAACTTCCAACAGACTGAAATAAGTGTATGTCTCTTGTGAGAACTTGAGTTTTCAAAAGCAGGACTCAGCTTTTACTATGGTATTTCTCTTGGAAGCATATAGTTAAATCCAGCGACACAGGAATATCATCTTTAGTGTAGTTATAAACACGGCCTGTGTAGAATGGAATTTTAAATGCCGGAAGTTTCTGTTATTTTACAAATGTAAAAAAAAAAGGGTAGGGTTGCCCGCATAAAATGTCCATTAGTATATTTTCCATTGTTTAGTGTCATTAAATGTAACTACAAACCTAAATAATACAGGAGGGTTTTTTCCTGAATGTCTGAGGCTTTTGTCAATGGTATATGAACAAAGGTTTTAAATGCAGTTGACTGTTTCATAGTTTTTTATCACATATAACTTTTAATAAAAGAACAAATCTTCCTCTATGGCAAATAATTTCCAAGACTGAAAGAACCAATGTTGGATCACTGTAATTCATCCCCTTGGTAACCCACATTGTATCTCAAGGGCTGCCAGACTTTTAGCATTACGGAGATTAATAGGCTCTGTTTTCTGTTTCTGAAAGAGATTTTGTAGTTTCTCTTTGAGTAGGTTAGGGAGGAACAAAATAAATTTAATAGCTTTTAATGTCCTTGAAAGTCTTAATTCAAGTTATTTACTGTACTTCATCTAGAACCGAATCACTTCTAAACCTAACTTAGCAATTACCCTCTACTTTGTAACTCTGGTACACAAATACAACCAAACTCCTTAAAATGAGGTAAGGATTTAGGATATATTTTAGCCTCATTACGGCAAGTAAACAGAAGAGTTTGACAACTTTATATTAAATTCAAGATATAACAGTTTTATCAAGTGCTGTGACTATTGTGTTTAAGTCAACAGCTATATTGCATCAAAGTTGACCTCTAACAATTACATCAGAAGAATTTTGTCCTACACAACTAAATTGAGTGATGTTTTCTGAACCTATCCTCATGAGATTTCCACTCAGATTTCTATATTTGATATCTTATGGACAGAACTTCCAAACCAGATGATGTGCACTTCTGAGTAATTCAAACAAAAAAGCCTTCAAAAAAGTGTAGAGTAGCAACTTCTCATTTTATCTGTTCTGGAGCTGTAAGTAACTGTTACACTTAGGGACAGATTTGCAGTTGGTATCATGGCTGGATTTCAGTTGGTGTTCCCCCAAAGTGAAAAGAGCCAAGTTAACAAACAAGCTTCATAAGACAGAGATACAGGTTTAAGATTAGAAAGTGGGGGAATGGGAAGTAATGTAGACGTGGAATCAGAAACTTAAGGTATTAGTAATCTAAGATTTAGATATGTGGCCAAAGCAAGGAGTCTACCACGGCTCTATGACTGGTAGCCAGAAATATCTATCTTCAGAGGATGCTTTATTCTGTACTAAACTGCATCTCTAAAGCAAAAGTTCCCTGTAAAAATTTCCTTTCTGGAAATATATGTTCTATTAAACAGAGAAAGAAGTGGGCATAAATATAGTAAAATAGATGCTTATGTTTTCAATGGCTGAATCCCGCGCTTATCAGCTGAAGAAAAAGGGACAGCTTTGACAACAAGAACAGCCAATGAGCGAGAGATTAATTTCAGTTTAGTCATGGCTTTTCATAATTTTTGCAAAAATCTGTATGCTGTAAATTGATGACGACCAGAGCACTTTGGGCAGATTATGAGTAGCACAAATGATATTAAGGAGACAGACATGAACCAATGAATCAGTGTTATGCATGCAGAAGCCTCCTTTAGTGGGATGCCATTGCTGAGATAAGGCCAATGGTTAATAATATTTGGGCATTTTTTTTGTTTATTAAAACCAGGTGCCTTTGTTCACATTCTGCATTTCACTGTTGGGTGAAAAAAAAGATTTTTTCAGAAGAAATATTAAGATGGATGGTAATAATTATCAGTCAGGAAGATTTAGAGCTCAAAGACATGAATATGCAGCTTTGTTAATTTTTCAGAAATGGATTGAGAAAAAGCATAGCCATTAAGGCAGAAATTTCAAGCAAAACAATAAAGCCTTCTAATCCGACTGTGTATGTATATATGCTTGTATCCATCTTAGGGAAAAAAAAGTGTTGTATTGATTATTAGATCTGATGTCTCTATGGAGACCAAATGATTGTCTCAATTTTATTGTAATCATGGGTATATATTGAAAAACCTTTGTGGCAGAATCCGGAATATTCTGGAAAATCTATACTTTTTGGTCCAGGAAATGGTGCTGATACTATATTTTTAGAAAAAGGTGGAGAACTGAGAACAGAAGTCATACCATTTGTTTTGGTTTGAGGTTGTATTTTCCAGTCCTTTGAAGATAGGTTATAATACCTGTTTCAGGCTGATAGGTGTAAGATCTTCTGTACACCACTAATAGTTTCCAAAGGTGTTTATAGAATCATAGAATGTTTTGGGTTGGAAGAAACCTTAGAGATCATCTGGTTTCAACATCTCTGCCATGGAGAGGGATACCTTCCACTAGACCAGGTTGCTCAGAGCTCCCTCCAGCCTGGCCTTGAACAGTTCCAGGGGCATCCACTGCTTTTCTGGGTAACCTGTTCCAGTGTGTCACCATCCTCTTTCCAAAGTAAAGAATTTCTTTCATATATCTAATATAAATCTGCCTTTATTCAGTCTAAAGCCATTCCCGCTTGTCCTGTCATTACATGCCTTGTAAAAAGTCCCTTTCCAGCCTTCTAGAAGACTCCCCTTTAAGTATGGGAAGGTGCTATAAAGTCACCCCAAAGCCTTCTCTTCTCCAGGCTGAACAACTTCAGCTGTCTCAGCCTTTCTTCAGAGAGAGGTGCTTGAGACCCCTGACCATTTTCCCTCATGTGGCCTTTCTTCAACAGGTCCATATACTTCCTGTGTTGGGGGCCCCAGCGGGGGCTTGCTGGCCACGCTGCTTTGGATGCTGCCCAGGACATGTTTGGCTCTCTGGGCTGTGAGTGCACATGGCTGTATCATGTCCAGTCTCTCATCCACCAGCACCCCCAAGTCCTTCTCCTCAGGGCTGCTCTCAATCCATTCACTGTCCGGCCTGTTTTTATTGAGATTGCCCTGGTCCATGTGCAGGACTTTGCACTTGGCCTTATTGGACATCATAAGAATCCCATAGGCCCACCTCTCAAGCCTGTCCAGGTATGGACATCTCATGTCTGGATATGTCCCATCCTTCAGGTGTGTCAGCAGTAACTCAGCTTGGTGCTATCTGCAAACTTGCTGAGGGTCCACTTGATCCCAGTGTCCATGCCATCATGTGTTGTTTGTGATGAATCCTTCCCATGGAGAAAGAGACTCTACTTCTTTAAATTTGATATTTTATAAGCATTTCTGGTCATAATTTTTCAAAAGCAAAAGCTACTTTATAGTCAGTGACACAGTGCCTCATAAACAACTTGCTGAGGAGCTTGTATGATTTTTTAAGTCTCTTAGAATCTTTGGTCATTTTTTATACCACTTTTAAAAGTTGTCTTCCCAAAATATTCTACAAATGTGCATGTTTTCATGTTCGGAAAAGGACAACAGAGATTCCAATAGGACATAGGCCAGGCAGCAAAAGGACTCCTGGGGCAATATGTTAGATCAGGAAAGAACTTTAGAACAACCTGACAAGAATTTCTTTGTTTTCTCCTGTTATCTATAGGAGCAGGAATCTGTGCTTCATAACCAGAGCTTAGGAAGAAGATGTGTAATTAGTTTTCTCACTGGCAAGTTCTGCTCACCAACCCATTTTCTCATTTGTTTATATTTGTGAGAGAACACTGTGTAATGCTTGCTGCCATTCCTCTTGCTGTTAATTATCTGGACTGTAATTTAATTGTCCTTTGTAGTGTTCTGCATTAGAAATCTTAAATAGTTTTTTCCTAAAAGCCAGGCATTTCCCTTGAACACAAGCCAAGATTTTGCAGCATATGACTTAAGTAAATTAGCTGCATGTGATACTAATCATTTTGGGTTTGTCTTTTTCAGTCTCTAATAGGCTTTGGCACAAATCTGTACTTTTTCATGTCTTTTCCACATTATTTTCTGGGGCTCTTCAAAGGGGGGAGTCATAAGTCATTTTTGTGATTTGGCTTCCATGCCAGTATGCTGCTTATGTGCATGAAAATAATATGCTTGCCTCTACCATCCACAAGAACATGTTCAGAAGAAACTCTGTTCTTTGTTTTTGTACTCCCTCCTGCTGCCAGGAGCTTCCAGAATTGAAATCACTTGCAAGTGAAAATCTTAATTGTCAGTTTTAGATCTCAGTTCTGCATCCTCTGTGAGAGTGATTCCTGCTCACACAAGTTGGACTACTGCAAAGGAGTTAAGTCAGGCAAATAAAGACTGAAAGACAGGACTATATTATTTACCCCCTAAAGAGGGGTCCACGTTTAGAATCGTTCAGCTTCAAATGTTATTATCAGTTTATCTGATTTGATTCATGGCTAAGTATATTTCAATCTACTAGCAACTAATTCCTAGTGGCAGCTGCCTGTTCTCAAATCACATTTTGTACCCATGTGCCTGTAACACATGTAGTTAATTATGACAAAGGACCTGGAAATGTTATTAGAGTGCAGCCACTCAGAGACCCTTATTAATTGTGTGCAGGGCTGCCTGTGATTAGTCACACTGGCCACTGAGTATCATCTGAGTACTATTGAGTCTGCATAGAGAAGAAATCATGAGAATTAACATGTAGAAAGAAAGCATCTACTTTTTACTCTGCGAAGGAGAAGAATGCCTAAGGATCTTCAAAAATAGAAAAATTCATATTGCTATTTTATATTTTGGGAGTGTCTAATTTGTGATGGAATATCTGAAATACTGATGTTAGATGACTGCATATGTTCTTTTCTTCTTGTTATAAAAAATTACCTTGTCATAATAAATTGCTATTATTTGTGAGGAATATTAATGCTCTTTGGGTTCCCTACTGAGGAGGAAGAAAGGAAGGAAGGAGGAGGAATAACATTAGGTGAAGGGTGCACTTACACACTCAAGAAACCTCCTGCTTTTCACAGCAGAATGTCATATCTTTAGGTCTCGTTAGTCTTCTTGTTTGTACACACATCTCCTATTCTTGTAGAGCAGGGCTAGGGTGAGACCTTTTTTCATAAAAGAGGTAAAGAAAGTCAGAATAGCAGCTAGGTAGGATGACGTAAGAGTGAAAAAACATATTTAGGGTTAGAAGTTTACTATGGAATTTCCCCCCCTCTTAAAAAATTCTTAAATATTGAACTGTCTCTCCTCTCTTTACTATTTCTTTCTATGAATGTAAATTCATGTTACAGTGGATAATGAGAGATTATCCTTGTAGTTACTGGGAATGTGCTTTTGGCAACAGTGTGAATAGTGGTGTCTTTCCCACAACATTGTCAAACTGAGGCAGAGAACGTTGTCCACAACTTGCCTTGGGATTACAGATCAAAACTGTAATTCTTCAGCTTTCCTCAGCCTTTTTGAGTTGTTTCTGCCCATTGCCAATAACCTCTCAGAACATCTGTGAAGAAATCATCATATATAGCCTTCCTATATGGTTGCTAATGAGCTTATTAAAAGCTACAGCACAAAATTACAGTTGTATGTGATTTTTGCCTTCCTTTACACTGGGCTTTTAATTGCAATATTTCATAACTTAATAACGTTGCAGTGTTATTCTTTAATGTTATTTTAAAATAGGGAATTCAGTGGGTGGGGTGTACTTAGCTTGACAAAGAAGTTGAATAACTTTTACTTAAAGTAGCATTTCTCCCCAGACTTTTGCTGTACAGAAATGCTAAATGACAATCCTAACAGTGAAACAATGGATTCTGTAGAAGTTAGGTGTACCAAAACAGTGTGTAGATTTTGTGCTAGCTCATTGCAAAGGGATAAATATAATTCTTAATCTTAAAATGACAGCCTGATAACAGAGCATCTTCAGGGACTATTTAAATAGTGAAGAATTTCTAGCAAAATTTCCAAAGGTTTCTCATAGATTGGAAGACACTGAACTGTTTTCTTGCTAAAGTAAAAAAGCAAGAATAGTGTCTGTCAAGTACTGTCAGTACTTGAAAAAAAAGGGCTACTAGGAAACTGGAAAGTCTCATTTGTTCAGAAAACAATAACTCTGCATTCATGTATTTTGCTTTGTTTTCATGTGTTTCTTTCCCTTCTGCCTTTCAAACCTCGTAGCGTGTGATTCAATTTAGGTTGGGACTTCAGTGTAAGCTAAGCATGATGGTTGTGCCTCGTGTTTTTCCTTCGTATGGGTCAAGCTTCACAATGGTAGGAATTAACTGGAACTAACAGCACTTGTCATTCCCCTTGGATGGATACTAGGAGCAGCTGATTTAGTCTGCTCCATTTTCAGTAATTAGCTCATTACGTTCCTCCTCCTATCATTGTTCTGATATTCATCGGATCTCTGTGTTTGCAGTGACTGGATTTTAAATCGGGAACTTAGCACAGATAAAAGGTCACAGCTATTCATTTTAAAATTATCTCAGTTTTTAAGAACAGCTTTCTTTGGTTTTTCTATAGAGCCTCTCTGTCATTGGGATATGGAATGATGGTTTGTGTGAACTGTGAATGACACAGGTGCATTTTGTATTCACTGTCTTCAAGAAGGCAGCAACTGGAACAAACTTGGTGCGCAGATGCTTCAGTAGAACTGGTGTCTCAGGACATTTTATGGTGCTGTTAAACTTGGGACAGCAATGTATAGAGATTAGTGCAAGGCTGCTGACAGCTGGGAAATATTGTTTTTATTACGTAAAATAGAGAGCAAAATCAAGGGATAGTGTTGCTGCTTATGGTGCTCGATGAGCCTTGTCTAGTATGGGTTGCCTTTTAGTGGTGAGAAAAGTCCTTGGGGGTTCAAGTGGAACTGGATTCCTTAGTTATCTTCAATTTATTGCATTTTTAACACCTAAAAATAATTTTATCTGTTGGTTAACTTAGATTACTATACACAAAGCACATGTATACATGTACATCTTGTGTGGTGTCCAGAATGGCATACTGGAGCAAGGGAGAATTATTTCAGCAGAGGGTCACCAAATTGCCCAGGAAGCCAGAGCTCTTGCATTGTGAGGAGAAACTCAGTGATCTGGGCTTGCTCAGCCTGGAATGGGTAGGTTTCAGAGGGTCCTCAGAGCAGCCTTCCCATACGTATAAGGAGGTATCAGGCTGTATGTCACAGAATCATAGAATTGTTAAGGTTGGAAAAAATGTTTAAGATCATTAAGTCCAACCATCAACCTCTCACCACTACCACGAAGAAATGTATCTTTCTGTATAAGGAAAGGTTTTTTCCATGATAGCAACTGTAAAGTAGTGAAAGAAATTGCTGTGAGAGCTTGTGCAATCTTATTTTTGATATCCATTTGAATACAGTTCTAAACAACCTGTTCTGTTCTTACACATCACTCTGCATGGAGCTGAGGGCTGGGTTAGATGATCTTTCAAGGACCCTTTCAATCTGAAATAGCTTGTGACCTTGCAATTAAGCACAGAAGAGAACTGAATAATTGATGAGTCTGCAGCTGTGATTTACTGCAAAGTAGTTATTGCACTGAAGTTTAGATTCTTATGCTGCTTCAAATTTTGTAATAAATTTGTGTAAAATTGGAAGGGCACTTATTCTCTATTATCTTCTTTATACTTAACTAAAGATTTATAAGAACTACTGGTATAGTTATGTTTGCTGAAGAAAAAATTAATTATGTATGATTATGCTGCCAGGTAATATCAATATCCCAAGAACTACCTTTGTCTTGGTTATAGCTATGCTATATGTAGAGTTTTCCTTTGGATAAGGTACAGGTATACCAGGAGATAAGCCTCTTGGTTTCTTATGTGCTGTGTCATGTAAAGCCATGGTATTTTCCTGCTCTGCAAATCAGATCAACATTGGTATGTGAAGAGGAGTAAGCCCCATTTCTTTTACTGTCTGATGGGTCTAATTAAGTTTACAATGATATGATACACAAAGAGATGAAATTTTGCTCTCTGTGACTATTCTCCTGCATATACTCAAGACATCTGCGGAATAGGTGTGCTGGAATTGAGCCTTCTGGATCCTTTTGCAGTGTTATAAGTGAGAAGGATTGCACCTCTAACCGTTACAGTAAAATAAAATCAGTATTATCAACAGAGGCTTCATTGGTTGATTTCCACTGCAGTGAAACACTAGTTTTTCAATAGACTACATAAAATTGATGAAATAAAATCAATATTATCAATATAAGCTCCATCAGTTGATGTATGCCAACAAAACATTAGTACCATTTCCATTTCCTGACTGCGTGACTTAGGTGCATATTACAAAGGAATACTCTTATTTTCAGATGTCATGGGTATGTGGACAGAGAGCAGCAAGAACAGTGGTGTGCCTTGTCATATGAAAAACAAAAATGTGTTCAACAAAGTGTGGATGCAAAGTGTTCAGCAAAATGTGCCCTTATTTAGTAAATTCAGCAGATTAAGAACTGCAATTTGGCCATAACAGTACGGAATTACTAGCTACTGTTTGAACTGTGACTCAGCAGTATTGCAGGAATTCTTCTGTATGCCCAGGTTCCTAAGTAGTAGATCACGGGTTTGTTGCCCAGCTGTGTGTCCCATATGGATAGCGTAGCATCCAGGAAGTCAGCCTACTTAGTTACAGGTTGTCCTGAGAAGGCCTCTGCTGTGTGCTGCAATACTGAAGAGCTTGACTCCACCAACAGGTTTTTTTCTCACTCCTTTTCCTATGAGATGAAAGGAGGACAGAGGAAGCACTTGCAGTGTTTGAAGGGGGTGGAATAAAAAACTCTGAATGCGGAGCATGTGGCATTCTGCTAGCAGATAGAAGGATAGAAAGCAGCTTGTGACAGGAAAACAGATAAAGTAGAAGAGTGGAAAGAGTTGTGGGAGCCAAAACTTATTGCCCAAATTTGTAAGATTCATAGGTATGTTCTGTGTGATGTGTGTTATACAGAGGCACTCAACTTTTCTTCTCAACCAACTCTCTTTTATTTATTTGAAAATTTATCTAAATCCCTTCTCAGGTCACCATGTTACTCATGCTGAGACACTTTGATTTCATTATGTTGGTAAGCAGTATCAGAATAAAATAATAGAAAGACTGTTGCCTTAGACACAAGGATCTGTCAGATAAGGCTCAAATGCAGGTCAGAAAGCCTGGTTCTGTGCCAGCTTTGCCACTTCTGAGAAGCAGCTGTCCACCTGCTGGTTTGTCCTGTGTGTAAGGAGACTTTCTTCAGCAATGATCTTCCAACACTCTGCTTTGATGCAGCAGGTAGGTCTTTTAATCAAACCATTTGAATTGACTTGTCCTTACAGAACAGAGAAGACCTCTTTCCAGAAGGACATTTTTTGTTGTATTTTAATTAACTGTGTTTGGATTTGGGGTTTACTACTTTGGAGCATCTAAGTAGAGGAGGGCAACAATTCATTCGCTAGTCAAAGTGAAACATGGATGATATTTCATAATTCTGTTGATAGTCTTTTGTACAGGAGCTAAAGAATTAAGAAAAATATCAGCTGGGTGATATATTGGTCCATTTCATCAAAATTTAAAGTAGAAGTGTTTTTATTTTCACCAGGTTTCTGTCTGTAGGTTGCCTTCTGAATTCAACATTTCTGTAATGTGAGATGGAAAGCTTTCTAACATGCTTGGCCTATACCTGCATATTTAATCATGTGCTATATATAGCATTTATGTTGCCTATAGTGCAGGCAATGGCAGTTTCACAGGATCTATGGGAGCAGTCCCCTGCATCCTTCCCCAGTAATTGTCCTGATGTTGCTTCTTCCACCACCTGACAGGAACATGAGAATTGGAATAATTTTTCTGTTCTCGTCTTCTTCATTTAAATTAAGAAGTTATATGTATTTCACACATTTCAAAAACATTTTTGGGAAGGTGCTTGTGCAACTACTGCAATCATACTTTTTTATTTTAAAACCTAATCCCTCTTTACAGTACATATGTTGATTATGTGTTTAAAGAAAAGAGGGGGCCTGGTGAGAGGAACAGAAGAATACCCAAATACTTCAGAAGTCAGGCATTCAGTGTAAGTATTGTAAATGTGCAGGCAATAGCAGAGAGAGATTAAACCACCTGCCCTGGCTGATGAAGGCCTACTTCTCTGCTAAGATTCCATTTACTTTTCTTTTTTTGACTCCTTATTTAACATGGATTATCTGTGGATTTATTTCAGGTTAGGATATTTTTAAGGGCATTCATGTTGTCTGTTGTACTGGCTTATGCAGATGAAAACGCCATTATTTAATCTTTAAAATTAAAAATATTCTTTCATATAAAATATTTTCCAAATATCTCCCAATGTGTAAGAAAACTGTTCTGAGGCAGCTTGTATAGAGTAAGGAGAAATCGGTGCAATCAGTCAAACTTATATTCTAAATTTCTGATTGTATCATTAGCCCAAAATTAAGAACACTTTAATTCTTGAAAAAATAGTCATTCTGATTAAAAGGCATGTTTTTTCTTCACACTACCTGGATAATTTTAAGTTGGCTAGAAAGCAATTAAAAATGGACTTTCTCTTCCCTTTTTTTTCTGCTGTACAAGGATTCCTTTGAATTAAAAGTATTCAGCTTCCTTACCTAATTTTTTTTGCTCAGGTACTTTTCTATATTATCATTATACATCAGTAGAGAACTATTATTTCTTCCTTTTAGGAAACTTTAAAGTTTCCCTTTTACTAGTAAATGCAAAAAGTGCTTTTCACCAAGGCAACATTCTTCGTTCTGGTTCACCTATGCTAGTCAGGTTTGAGTCAGAGGCATTTACTGATGATAATGCTGCAAAAAGAGGTCTTTTGGGGACAGAAGGCAAATCCCCGGTATTATTCCATTTCTTCAGATACTGAACATTCCCAAGAACACTAACAATACACACCAGTGATATCTTTCAAAAGCTAAACTTTGTATATGTTTTTTGATCCAGAAATATATTTGGCACAAGCCTTGTTCATAAATACTACTTAGTGAAATTGGTGTTTTTAATTCACTATGAGCGGAAATATGCTGTAGGCTACCTTAAATCTCATTCCTCAGCTGACGCTATCTGCTTTTCAAACAGCTCAGGTGTATTCTTAGTGACCTCCATTCCCTGTTTGGCAAACATTATCCCATGAGGCATCACTGCTGGAAAAAACCACTCAAAAATTGATTTGAATTCTTACATGACTGTCAGTGTGGTTCTGGTCCCTGCTCACAGCATCACAGAATCATAGAATCATTTAGGTTGGAAGAGACCCTTAAGATCATTGTGACAACTAACCCAGCACTGCCAAATACATCATTAAAGCATGTCCCACAGGGCCACATCTACATATCTTTTAAATATCCTCAGGGACATTGATTAACCTCTTCCATAGGCAGCCTGTTCCAGTGCTTGACAACCCTTTCAGTGAAGACTTTTTTCCTAATATGCAATCTAAACCTCCCTTGGCACAGCTTAAGGCCATTTCCTCCCCTGTCACTTGTTACCTGGAAGAAGAGACCAACCCCCACCCGGCTACAGTCTCCTTTCAGGGAGTTCTGGAGAGTGATAAAGTCAGCCCTGAGCCTCCTTTTCTCCAGGCTAAACACCCCCAGCTCCCTCAGCTCCTCCTCACAGGACTTGTGCTCCAGACCCTTCCCCAGCTCTGTTGCCCTTCTCTGGACTCGCTCCAGCCCCTCAATGTCTTTCTTGGAGTGAGGGCCCAGAACTGGACACAGGATTTGA
>VZRJ01003524.1:26865-51029 GCA_013397565.1 Ptilonorhynchus violaceus | reverse complement strand
CACATCAGTGCTTGAAATCAGTAATTTTGTGCATCTTCTCTTCCCAAACCTGTTCTTTTTTTGCTTAGTTTTTGGAATTTTTTTTGTGGTTTTTGTTTTGTTTTGTTGTGTTTTGGATTTTGTTAGTTTGGTTTGGGGGTTTTTGTGGGTTTTGTTTGGTTTTTTTTTGTTTTGTGGGTGTTGGTTTGTTGGTTTTGTTTGGTTTTTGTTTGGTTTGGTTTTTTGGGGGGTTGTTTTTGTGGGGTTTTTGGGGTTTTTTTTGTTTGTTTGTTTGTTTGTTTTGTTTTGTTTTGTGGTTTTGTTGTTTTTAGTTTTGTTTTTTCCACAGGTACTGGTAAAGTTCTGCTTTCCCCAAATGGTCATTTTGTAATAAGGACATGACTAAAGACACAAAGGTAGCTGAGCAAGCAGTTCCATACTTTATGTATAAGCAACCTTTCCTTCCACATGTTTCTATGATTGTGCATTGTTTTCATAGCAATGACATTTCTTTCCGCCCAGAAATGTAGATCAAGGACATTTGTGGAAGAGGCAGTAAAAGAACAGGAACAATTGCTTTCCAACCAGATTCAATTTAACTTGTTTATGAGTAACTATTTTCACTATTGTTCCAGATCTGCTCCTTAATAATTAACAACTGAGGAAAGTCCTAATCTTTTAATTAATATATGAATATATTATAGAGTTGAATAGTAGTTCTGCATGTGCAGATGGCCATCTCCACTGTGAACTGTTATGCTTTAGTTTAAATGGAAAAATAGAGAATAACTCTACTAGAATATAAATGTGTCTGTGGACAATGAGATTACAAGAAATAGTTGTCTGTTCTGGCATAAAGGAAGGTAAAACTAATTATTCATATCCTGTGAGTGGCTGAGATGAATGGGAAGCAGCAGATCCTGAAAATTCTTCTGATACCCGAGACTGAAAGTGTCAAAGATCAATTGATGTTTTTGTTTGGCTTACTTTGCACACCCAGAAAGCTAACAAGAGCTGGGGTTTGAATTTCCTAACACTGACTTGGTGTAGAGCCCAATATGTCTCATAGCAGTGGTTGTGACTCTGCTGACATAAGTGCCAAGATCTCCTCCCTGGGCAGCAGAGAGAAGGAAGGGTTTTCTCTCTCAGTAATGACTTCCTGCAGGATGCAGTAAGACAATGATCGTGTACTGGCTGGATTATAGCTAGAAGATTAAGAAGGAAAATATTTCAGGGGAAACAACATCATTGCTCTTCTGTTTAAATCTGATTCAAACCACAGAGGAACTACTAATTTTAATAAATCATAGAGTCCTATAGATGTGTTTGTATTGAAGTTTCCATATTCTGTTTTGTCTGTTGTGTGTTCCCTTGAGTCCTAGGAGGTAAAAACGTTGTCTTACTGAAGAACCTTCCAGTAGATTCTTTCATTCCATTTCAATGTTAAATTTAGGTTTCGTTTCTAATGAGCATATAAGGGGATATGACTTAGATCAGTTTAAAAAAAAGCCTGCATTTTAGCAATGCAGTATTTATTGGAATTCTTCACTTATTAAAGTCCTACAGGACAGGAGCAATGAGAATCTCGATTTATAAAACACTTTTTATCTCTAGACTTCTATAATTTTAGAATTTTAACATTCTAGCTCCTAAGTGGCATGTGAAACAAGAAGATCATAAATAAAAGAGTGTAATTCTCACAATTAACTGTATTTAATAGCTGACGATTGAAGGCAAGTAACAGACTTTTCTAGCTGGGAGAAATCACATGACAGTCGTGACAGTTTGTCCTGGCTTTTCTTGATAATGAACTCTTCAGTAACTTAGACATTTTACATATTATGAACTGAAGTATTGCTTCTTTGCCCTTAATCTTTTGCATATGGTAGTCCAGAGCTCCTTTTGTATGACTAGTTAATATGGGCCATTCTTTTCCTATAAGCAAGCCAGTGTATGGACCTTTAGAAGAAACAGCATCATTCTTTGAAGTGAATTTAATAACAAGTAAGATGTTCTCTTTCTAAAGCATCCTTTTTTACTACAGTAATAAAAAGAAGCTCTCAGAAGAATAATTCTACAACACTTTGTGGAACATGAAAGCCGTGTGCCATTTAAAGACTCTCTCCATCAGGCTTTAACTCAGCTGTTAGCCTTTCCAACATCTTCAGTTGGTATCCTTAGCAGCTGACAGTCTAGCAAATCCCTGGCCTGTACACCTGACATTGTCTCCCTGCTAATGTACGAGGGAAGCTCAGTTGTTTTGTATTGTTATTCTGCTGGTTTCTGGATGATATTCTTTTCAGCTTTTATTTTATTGTGCCTGTCTTTGGCTCTGTCCTGATCTGTATATCAGCTTCTGCAGTGTATTCTCTGACTGACTTCTTAGCCTTTCTTCTTAGTCATGCCTGCTTCAAGCTGTGGACCCTGTGTTATTCTGTGTTTGGCATTCCTGTTGTTTTATGTGCCTTCAAACAAGATCTGGCCTGGCAGCATGCGTTCACTTCTGCTTGCGCACACAGCAGAAGTAAATGCATAACTCTTTTTCTTGACATTCTAGGTTTTCTTTCTGATCTGGCCACACTTGTACTCCTGCTTCTTGTCTCTAGGGCTTCTATTCAAGTTGGAGGACAATGACACTCAACATTTCCGATCCCTAAGTGCTAAGCTTAATTTGTGTTTTCAGCTAGCCTTCAAGTCCCAACTCCAACAGTAACTGATGATGAAAATCAGAGGAGTATTTAAAAGGTGAAACAAGAAGTTCATCAAATTTGTTTGGAGAACGAGTGTTTACATGCATATAGCTATGAATTGACAAGATATTAATGAGATCTTCTTCAGGCCTTTGTATTTTCATAGCAGCAAGCTTATAAGTGTTCTCAACATTTCTTCTACAACTTTATTTTTCAGGCCCAGAAGGACCTGTACAAGACAGTCTTTTAATATGAATGAGCTCTTAAGCATTTTCTGTACACTTCAGAGCTTATTTTAGACCAGCATGTGGAACATCTATTTAGACCTTTAAGTGGAACATCTAATTCTGCTGCAGTGGGTAAATGCTTCAGGCATTGTGGATTTCTGAGAAAACAATACTCTGTGTAAAGCACTGAGTATTGAATCACAGTCACGACTACACCACTGCATATAGAAAGCACTGATCTTGTATAAACTTTCACTGTATAAATTTGCATGATAAATGTTTGAGATCCCTTTGCATGACACAGCTTTATATCATATTTACCTAAGTTACTCTAATCTTAAATTAAATCAATAATGTCTGTCATTCTGCAAGTTATGTACAATCATGGTGTCAAATTAGTTTCTATAAAGGAACATTCTGGGTAATTCAGTAAAAATGTGCCAAGGTGCCTGTTCTGGGTCTGGATCAATTTTGTACTTCCATGTGTTCTCTTATACTTGTGGAAGCATAAATGTCATTAGCAAATAACTCAGAAGTTCCTAAAATATAGCTGAAAAAGACAAAATTTCTAGCAGAATCCAGTTCCTCTGATAACTGCATGTATTTTCCACAAGTCTTGGTTAAAAAAACTTTATATAAACATCAAGCTATAATACACCAGAAGACTACCTTTATAGTATTTAAGATCATTAAGGAAAGCAGTGGAAATGTATTAACTTGTTACTATCCTTGGGACATGGACAGATGTAGAGGAGATGAGTATTTTCCACACTGAAGTATAATGTAAATAACTTATCACTTTCAGAGGTTTTGTCTGAAACAAAACCCAAAACAACAAACCCCCCATAAACAAAACAAACAAACAAAAAACAACCAACCAGAAAAAAAACAAAAACAAAAACCCCAAAGCAAAACAGAAAAGCTCCACATGCATATTGTTATCTTAATATTCCTTAGATAGAGATTACATTCATAAAAGAAAATATGGAACTTTAATATTTCAGTGGAATATCTGTAATTATAAAGCTGAGAATTGTGTTGATGTGTTTTTCAGGAAATTGAAACAGTTTTCAGACTTTTACCTATGAGCTTTTTAGGAAGTGCTGAATTGGAATAAATCACTCATATTTAGAGGAGACTATCTAAATAATTTTTTTCCCTTCTTAAGAAGCTATGGTTAGATACATTGCAGCATGAAGAAATCAGTCCTTTTCTCTGCTCCCCCTGAAAAAATTGTTGGTACCATTCACGAATACGTTTGTGCTATAAAATTATGATTTTCACCTAACCTGCGTCATATTAAGAAAACTGCAACACAGATTGTAGCATTTTTGTATGAGTTCAGCATACAGAGATATTAATTTCTTCCGGCAAATTGCTTTCTCTTTTTCTTGTCAGATGAATTTGTCAAGATATATAATGTGGGAATATTGGTACAAATAGTTGTAATTTCTCTGATGTCTGGCCTACCATATATGGCTAGTTTAATGGACATGAAAGGCTCTTTCTTTAAATGTCTGGTGTTAAGATGGTTTCAATAGTGATTTACACAACAGACAGTAAATAAATGATAGTCAACAATTTAAGTAGCTGAACCTTGGTAATGCATATGTTGTTATGCAGCTCACCCTTTACAAAAATTCATTTGGAAAGTAAAGAATTAAAATAACTTTGTGCTTTTCTGCTACAATTCATGTTAATTTGATCTGTTCTCTGAGGAGTTAAAATCTCCTAAAAGAAAAAAAAATGAAAAGGAGTTGGTGTTGCTTCAGTTCGTCATAATTAAAATTATTCTGGAGGTACTGGAAGCCTAATTCTACAGCCCTTACAAAATGATCCATCTGTTGCAGCAGGCTTGAGGAGAATCTTCCTACAAATACATATAAATATAACCTTGCAATATCTCATGAGAATAAGGAAATTAAATATGCAGAGAGGAAAAATTTTAAATAAGATAAATCAGTCTCCCTGTGCCATGTTTACAAACATAAATAATTAGGCCTAGGGCCTAAGGCCTCCACAAAGAGAGAAACAGTGGACTCTCAACTTAGAAAACAGAAGTAAATATTCTTTTTTTATACTATTAATTGTAGCAGACTTGGTTGATGCTTCTTAGACATATGTGGGCTGTATCGTGTAAATTGCAGCATTTTCACTTTTTACTAAATGGGAAATAAATCTCTTGAGTAACTGTTAGAAGAACTACACAGACAAGAAACAAAATACCCACTTAATGTAATTGATGAAAACCTTCATGCTAAGAATATAGAATGTCAGCCTTGAGGTCATGAACAAAACCAAGAAACAAGCTAATATTAGCTGCCTAGCTCAGGTAAGAAACTTTTACTCATTCTGTGGGTTTGAAGTGCATTTCCTCTATAAAGTATGGAATTAAAAATACATAAATTAAATATGTTACTATATTTGCTTTTCATACAGTTCTCTTCCTCAAGGCACAGTGTGGAGAAGTACCTATTTGTAATAGTTTAGAAAAAAACTGTCAACCAAATGAATCATAATAATAATCTTAGGATAGTTTTCATATATGTAGAAAAAAATAACCTTCTATATTCTAATTCATTTACTGGACTCTACGAAGCAGTGACTTCCAGATCTCTTTAGCTCAGGCTAAACTTGCAACACAATACTTGGTGTGTTAGTGAAGTAAATATCCACCATAGGTCAGAAAACAATACAGAAGTCCAACACAAAATAATAAGAAAAAAGGGCAGATTTAAGAGTTTACTTTCAGTACAGGTTTTGGGGTTTCTTTTATCCCTAGTGATAAAAATCAAATAGTTTTTTTACAAGCTACTCATATTTCTCTAATTTACAAAGAGATTCATCTCAGAAGTTACTCTACTTAAAGAACAAATTGTGAATTTCAATGCTTATCCAGAATTGGCAGCTCAAATATCCTATTAAAAAATAGAAGTTCCAGTAAACAGTTGAAATATTGGTCTCCTTTAAAATTCTTTGGGTTTTTGTAAGGTAGTAGCACTGTCAAGTATTCAAGTTCTACTCTGCTTTTTTTTTTCCTGATTAAATTAGGGATTGGCTCCTTCTGCTTTTATTCTAAATTTAAATAACCATGGTACAGTAGCACATGTCAGCTGTGGGGAAAACATTGCCAATTTCATAGAGTGGTTATGAAAGAACTCTATCCAAAGCTCAGCGGCTATTCAGCAGCATATAGATGATGGGACATGCTATTGGGTTTTACAGCAGAGAGGTTTGTCATTACTTTGTTTAGTGTTTGTATATATATGAATTTATTATACAAGTCACAGCATAGAAACATAGAACCCTCAAAAGATCATTTGGTCCAACCTTTCATGGGAAAAAGACCCTAGATTTGGTAAAAAAAATAAAATTGAATTGTTAAAAATAAATAGAGGGGTTGGAAATGCAAAGGAATTTTATTATTGTTCTTATTTTTGCATTTTCCCTGGATTGTTCCCCAGAATTCTCTGTAGGATATATAAAAAACATCAGTATTGACAACAGGTTTTTAAAAAGCAGATGTCAGCAAAGTCTAGCTCAGAAATCCATTCCTCTAACTCAATAAAATGCAGGAAAACATTGCTGGATTTATGTGGCTTCTATGTTCTTTGTCTATATGTTGAGTAATCAGCTTACTCCTAATCTATGGGAGTCGAACTCAGTGCTCACTGCTGCCAGGAGTCAGAGCCACTGTTCTCGTCTTCATGCAGAAAGTCCAAACTGCAAGCTCTGGAGATAAGTCTCGTCCTTCCATGTTTGTCTGTAGAAGACAGAAGTCTTCTCCTTCAATGTCTGTCTGCATTCTTAACGCCAGAGACAAGAGGGGGCATTCACTAGGTGAGGAGGGTCAAGAGATAAGAACACTTTCCTGAAAGGTGGGAACAGTCTTCCGCCCTTGGACTGTCCAGGGTATTGATCTCTTTTTTGTCCTGCCTGCATCAGAGCTGTATCTGTGAGGTTAACATATAAAAATGGTGACACCATAGCCACCACAGAACAGAGGTTTTCATGAGAAAAGTGGCAGTAGCTCCAGTATTTTGTGCTGAGCTCAATACTGACAGCACACATCAAAAGCTGTTGTTAAGGGAAACTCCTTGGGGTTTTAGTTACCTGGCTTCTTAGTTTGCAATTTCCAAATATGTTTATAATAACAGGAGGGACACTTGACCTAGACAGGAGGGGCAAGTTTTACACAAACTACAATTTGTGTAAATTGTACAATTGTAAATTGTACAATTACACAAAGTACAACTACATCGTTAACAGGACTATTAAAAATGATAAGGTGAGCACATATATTGTTAGCCAGGCAAGAAAGCTGTGGATTGTACGCTTGACATTTTAATTCTCTATCAGACATGTCCACACAGGATTGGAATAACTGAAGAAGATACTTGACAGCTCCTGAGTTTTAAGAGGCAAGTCACATCTATGTATGTATGTGATGCATCTACGAAAAAAATGGGTAATAGCAAATACTGTAAGTATTAACAACTAAATTACCACAAATCATGGGAAAATGTATTTGAATATCCAAATAGGTATTAGCTATACCCACAGCTCTTATTAAATGTGGGAAATATCTTCTTCAAATAAGGCCATCTTTTCTCTGTCCAGCTACACATTGACTGTGTAGTTTAAAAGACCTTACTTACATTAATGTAATTTATAGATTGCCTTCTGGCAGCATTCAGCGGGGGTTAGAAAGAGTATGCGACTTACAATTAGATAATTTTCAGGGTACCACTTCATATGACCCATGATACACACCTTTGCACAGAAAATGTGAATCACAGTTATATTATTGCTCTTTATTTACAGTAGTTCACACACTGTGCTTCCTGTTTTTCAGGGATGGGCATGACTGGCTCTAGGCAGCTCAGTGTGATACTGACCAGAGGTGGTAGTCGGTCAACTCATAATGGGTGATTACAGGAGGTCAATGGCTTACTGTAAGCAGTATAGCAGGAGAGTATAGCAAAGGAATGAGGTGGAGTAGGGCTAAAGGCAGAGCTAAGGGAGATGCCCTGTACACAGTAGAAGCAGACACAGCAGAGAATCAGGTGAAAATAGAGTCATGGATGAGGGAATGGATGAAGTGCCATAGCTGGTAAACAGAAGTTGGTTACACTCTGGTGATGTGCAATGCACAGCTCTTCTCTCACTGCAGTGACGTGTGTTGTACAGCCAGCATCCAACTGGCCATACCCAAACTGACAAATCCTGGGTTGTCACACGTGAGCAGTGGCTGCCAGCTGACACCATAGATACTGAAAATAAAGAGAGGAACTTCCTGCAGGCCTGAAAGCCTAAGATGCTGCACTGGAGCATAACCAGGAAGCCTCAGCAGCAAGATGTGTAATAGATTCCTCTTCTGACGGTAGCACTTGAATTCACACTGCAACACATCCTCTTTACTGTGGCTGGCAATTATCTTCTGAAGATACATATTTTTATGCTAAGTTTTCAATTTTTGGCAGCTTTAGTAAGCAGTTCTTTTCATTTTCATTGAAACACATGGTAGAGAATCCCTCTAAAATATGCAGCTGTTTTGATCCCCGTCCCTGCTTAAAGAAAAATGCTAGTTGATAGGTTTTTCATTGAAAAAGATGTCACAATTGCTTCTTAAAAACTCTTTGAAAATCTAATCCAATCTAATCTAATCTAATCTTGATCTAAATTTTTGGTGAAATTATAGATTGAATTAATATAGAGTGCATTTTTATATACTAAATATCAGAGGACATTGTCTATGGTGTTGTGTCCTAATGACACAGATCTAATTTATGAGTTTATTCTATATGGTAAGTACCATACAAAACACAGAGGAATACAAGATACAATACCCATATTAGAAAAACTTATCTATATTTACAGAAGTAAACATTTTTATCTTCTCTAAAATTCAGTCCTTAGCCCTATTTTTAATAATGCTAACAAATTTTGTCATGTATTAATGAAATACCCATTACACATCTCTGAGAATTAATGTAAGTAATATAATAGTGTGTGACGATCTTTTTTTTTTCCTGCAGTCAGGCATTGTATTGAAATTGTTTTCTTTATTAGAGGAAATGATATGGAATGATAGTATACAGGAGATTTTACTGCTTTAGGGGCAAATGAACGCTATACTAACAATTCAGTCACTTCTCAGAAAGAGAGAAAGTTAGAAGGGAAGAGAAAAGCTGGCACAGTTATAAGAGGTCTTGGATTTAATACTCCGTGCCACTATACATGGATACTTCACTCAAGCTATTCTCTGTTTCAGACACTCCACCTGGGAGGTATTCAGCTTGCCTATTTCTTTGTTCTGTAGAGATGAACAGGTTATAAACGCACAAAGGAGCTTTAAGAGTCAGAAAGAAGATGGGGGGAAAACACATCATCTTTAAAATGCAAAGTATAGCAGTTGTATTGAGCAGTGAGAAAGAAAAAATTGTGGCCTACAGAGATTTTTCTTGCTTTAGTCTTCGGCATTGTTATACTAATTACTGAATTAAAATATAAACAAACCAACCTCCAAACAATTCTGAACTTCCTAAATTAAGTGAGGTTTTAATAAACACACAATGGAGAATGCATGATCTTAGGTCATCAGTCAGGACTCATGTTCATTTATTGTCAGTAGTGCATTATGATCTCAGACCATTGCTCACACCTCATGCTGCACTTCAGTCAGTTCAGACTTCACTAGCCCTGACCATACTGCATGGATCTTGGGGTCCATGGATTTCCAGCAGAGAAGAGAGATACCTGTTTGGACTCATTGGTTGAAAGTATATCACCTATCTTAGACACTATGTTTCTCCCCTATCCCCCTTTCTTTGGTAAGACTTAGCCTAAATTATCTTGTATAAAAATGGAATTGACATTTTTATGTTTGAACCTATATACTTCTGGTTTTTTTAGAGGGTTTATGTATCATGTATAATTATATATAATAGATTTATTGCTAAACACTTTTCTGCTAAACATTATTGGAATGGATATAACGCATTATCTTCAGCAGTGTTTCCAAAGACTTGTTATGACAATATGTTCTGACAAAATACAGGGTGACTCTGACATTCCAGTTGATACACATATGGTAAGTCTAATAAAAGATCTGAGGTACTCTTGTACATAAGAGAAGTTTGGTTTTTGCAGTTTAGGAGAACATGTACTTCCAGAGCATCGAGTAACTTTGATGGTACTTTGCATCAAAGAAAATGTAGTACAAAACAAAAGATTGTAGTATATCCATCTTAGCCAAAATTATATGTCACATGGAACACATTTTCATCACATTGAAGATTAAAAGGGAAAAAATGTGAGAAAATTCATGTGTTCCTCACATTCATTTTGCCTGCTCATCAGTAAATGTGACTGTGAAATCCAAAGCAGTTAGATTTGGCAAAATTAACAACTTCTATGTTAGCTGTGCGCTGTGGGCTGAAACACAGACCCCTGGGAACCTGAATGGAGCCTGCTAATGAACAACCCTGGCAAATTATCTTCGAAGCAGCAATCTTTGAACATGCTCACATGTGAAATGAGCAGACTTTTTTTTCCCCTCACAGTATAGTAGAAAGTATATATTAGAAAAAAACCCCAACCCTCCTTTCTGGGATCAGTTCCCACTTTGATCTTCATTCAAGTCTCCCCTTTGGCTGTCAGTCTGCCTTTTCAGTCACAGTAGCATTTTGTCAGCTGATGGATGATAATTCAGTTATGTCTGCACAATGAAAGAACATGTCCCACAATTTAATCAAATCAGGGTAGGAAAAACCTCCACTTTTTATCTAGGATCAAAGAACACATGGTTTAATGTCTAATAATGCAATTTCCAGATAATACGCTGGTCAGTGTTATATTCAGTGAACAGATTACTGGGCTTCAGTGAACAGATTACTGGGCATTCTATTCAGGTTGCAGCAAAGGCAGAGTTTACATGAGGGAAAAATACAAGTCCACCCAAAAAGATGTCTTTTGCAGTGAAAGAAGCCTGGAGAGGCATTGTTAAGGAACCTGGATTATGTTCTCTGCTGTGTACTTAATAGCTGCTCCATCAAGGGTTTTAGTGCCATGGCTTTTCAAATTAATTTGGTACAATCTGTATTTGAAAAAGATTCATTTGATTTGCTATCATTTACATTTACCTTTATATTTTGTTTTCATTGATAAATAATATATAAATCAAAAATAATTCTGGTGTCTTAGTATGCATGCAGTTCTGATTCACACTCCTGAGTTTAACTCTTTTATTAGGTAATTCTCCTTTTTATATAAGTAATATAATTAATGAATGTAAATATATAAAGGAACAATTATGAATAAGTGTATTTCCTTCTCCTCATGCTTTGATGAGGTCAGTATGAATTCTGGGACTGTAGGCACAAATTTTCAATGTAAAAAGTTTGCTTTCTTCTTCCCTGACATAAAGGCATATTACATAGGGCAAGTTTACAAAAACCCCATCTCTTTATATTGCAATAGGAATAGTGCTATATATATGGTTTTCTGTGTTACATACATATGGTCATATTATACACATATATACTTACGAATTTCTTTACATAGAAACACTCACTTTTGGGACTATATTGTTAACAAATGAAGTAACTCTACTACTGCTGTAAATCCATTATTATGTGAGAGTTGGAAAACTGGGAAGGAATGGGATAGAGATGTAGTAGAATATGGTGGCTTTCAGGAAGCTTTGTCTTAGCTTTACTGATTTTTTAAATTACAGAACGAATACCACAGTGTATAAATTAAAGCAGAGTTGTTGTGATCAAACATCCACTACTTCAATGTAGGCAGTGCTGCACTGTAGGCAGCAAAGCCCTTTGGAAGTTATTTACACTCAATTTGCTTTTAGACTGTTCTTTGACTGTATATAAGCCCAGTGTCTGGTTTTGTAGTAGCTAGTGCTTTAATGTAGCTCTGATTATAATTATACTTGCTACACATTTCACAGCTGGTCATTTTTCTGCTTCCATAAGACAGTAATTTCCTATTCCTTTATGATGCATTAAGACAGAACAACTCTGATTTCTGAAAGAACACCTGTAGTTCAAGAATCACAGCTGAAGAATAACACTAATTATAGTTCATCATATATGATCTGAATCCTACCTCTAGAAATTATTTATACCAGCACATTTTATTTTATTGAAATGTTTGCATTTAAAACTTCAAATAAACTATGGCAATCATTTTTCCTGATAATAAATATGAGAATTATAGAATTTTTTTATGAAGGAATTGTGCATTTCAGTCAGGCCTTCTACTCTGACAAGTCTAAATCTCTTCATTCTGTTTTGCTTTGGTATTTGGTTTGAACTCTTGTGATGACATTGAGGTTTCAGGATGGGTAGAATTTTACCCCTTTACTTGTATCAGAGAAAATGGTGATATCAGCATAAATTATTTTGGATCTTCCTAAAGGGTTAATTAATTTACTAATAAGCATCTAGGTTTTCTGTCTTTAAATATATATTTCCTTACTAAAAATAAAACTGAGTGGATATAATGTAACTATGACAGCTACAAAACCAAGAAGACTTTTTTTCTGATTCTATTCTGCTTGAAAATTTCATGTTAATTGATCCCATAATTCACTGTTTCACTTGCTTAAAAACTACAGCAAAGGAAGATAAAATTAGCACTGTGAAATTAAGTACACTGTGAGTTCCTCAGAAAACTGAGAGATCTATCTGCTGGGATTCTAAAAGGATCTGTTGGTTTTGGGTGGCTAATAGAAGTGAGTCATCAAAATAACTGCATAAATTCTCAGGTGTAAAGTGATGGGGCATCTCTTGGGCCTTTGTGGATGTTGTGCTTTATAAGCCTGTAAATGGGAACTAGAAAACAGACTGGGATAGTCTACCATATCCAACAGTCTCTTTCAGGGAATATTTTTATGATTCTGTTACTCCATGGATCTCTCAACCTATGAGCTATTTCTAGAGGGAGTTACTTTAAGGTTTTGTCCAGTAATCCTTGATGCACTTTGATCCAATTACCCACTGTAATGAAATTTTTCACACAAACATAAACTTTAGCAAAAGTTGATCGGAGTAGTCCAGGATTTTGCAGTGAAATGACCTTGCATCAAAAATCCAAAGTGCTACTATTATTTCTTGAGTTAATTTAGCAATAAAATAATGAGGCTTTTATTTGATTTTTTCTTTCCATAAGGTCTTAGTATTTACTGTCTGTTGAGTTGCAGCAAACTGTTATTCATATGTAGAAGATAAAAATATTCATTACTTCTAAAGGATAAAGCATCAGCAACTTCACATTCTTTTTCTGAATTTCTAAATACAAAGTATTAGTTTTAAAAATTTTGTTAGCCCTCACCTCTGTTTCTTTACCTATGCCTGAAAAATTAGATTTGTTTAAAAGTCCAAGAAGTAATGTTTGTTCATCTAAGATCTGATTCTGGAATGTGATTACTGTTTTAGTCATCATCCAGCAAAGCACCTGAAGCTTTAATTCTTTATAAAAATTACTTCTCTTCATCAAAAGTTCTGGACATGTCTCTCTCAAAGTGCATCAGCCTACCTATGCATTTATAAAGTTTGTGGTATACTTTTCTGTTAAGAACCAGTTCTAGATTCTCTTTGCCAGGTTCCGTCTAAAACTTCAAAGGCACGAAGTGTAGAAATCTTGCTGCTGTTCTGTTTGCCTGATGCTTTTTGAACCATAAATATCAGAAGAGACTTTCCTAGTTAATAACCTTCATCTTTTGATACCTGTTCTTTGCTTCAGTTATTGCTCTATTGATTGAAAAAACTCTTGCATAACATTCCTTTCTCTCCTAGAGAGGAGGTCAATAACCCCAAACTCATCAGTGTTTAAGAGGCATTTGGACAATGCCCTTAACAACGTGCTGTAGCTTTTGGCCAGCCCTGAACCAGTCAGGCAGGTGGACAGTATCTTCCATCTGAAATTCCCATGGGACAGTCGCTTCCAAATGAAATTCCCTTTCCATTTCCACTTTTCTTTCCCTTTCCCTTTCCCTTTCTCTTTCCCTTTCCCTTTCCCTTTCTCTTTCCCTTTCCCTTTTCTATTCCTAGGTCTGGCAACTATGCTTTTTGGTAAGACTGTGTTTTTCTCCAAAGTTTGATTTTAAAATTACAGAGTCATTAGAATTGCTAAATATGCTTATACATATGCTAGGCACACAGCTCTCAAACAGTCTGACCAAAAAGAAAAAGAGAGACCAGGGGCCAAATCAAACAGCAATTTAGATGAAATCTAATTTAATTATGCCACTTTATGCCAGAACTCCCCACAAAGAGAATGCAAAGATAAGGGCACTGTACTTCAAATAATGCAAGATTCATGGATTAATCACACCTGACATATATAACTTCTTTTTACAACTCACATTTTAATAATTTACTGTTTTAAACTAGAGCAACATAAAGGACATGATTGGTGGGTGTGCATTAAACACTGTCAGCTGCTGACAAATTTTCACGGTAAATAAATATTTTCTTGTTAGAATAACCTGTGCTCTCTTCAATTACATGTCTCTCATCAAACACCAGGACATTAGAGAAGTGTTCTAAGCATGACCTTTTGATTTGCAGCCATAATTCAGAGGTATTTAAGAAAGAGAACACAATGGCATTTAGTTGCAGATGAAAATAATACATTTTTTGGATGAAACCCCACTCCCACATTGCTCAGTAGATTAAATTGTTGGTTCTATTTGGTATCTTTGACCTTTCTTTCCTTAATGAAGAGATATTAGGAGTGCTTATGGTATGTCTAAGAATTCCATCTTGCTCTGATGAGACTTTTTTTTTTGGTGACTTCAATCCAGTTTAGTTTCCCCAAATGTATGTAGATAATTCTACATAGGATTAGGACAGGATAGCAACATATTGATAACAAAAGTATCTTTATTTTATAGGGAATTTGTCCTCTTAGTTCTTCTACAAGGAAAATAAATACTTTAGTACAAGAAAAATACATTTTCCAGCATCTTGCAAGATTTGGTGATTAAAGATTGCCTTTGAAAGAACTAGAGAATTAATTTTAATTGTAAAAGACTTGGAGCCAGATTCTTGATTTTTCTTGAATCACCTTTGTGTCAAAAACTGTCTGAAAGCCGAGGTGGAGTCCTGTGCTGTAAAAAAGTGATGACAGACTGTTGGAAAGCAAAGGAGTTAAAAGTGGAAGAAAGGACAGTTTGGTGGAGACTGTCCTTCAAACACTCCTCTCAATAGTTCTGTGTCAGTGGAGGGAACAGTTCCATGAAATGCATGAAGGAACTGGTTGCTGGTGGAGGGAGGATGGGGCATTCTGTGCCTTTGATACATCACTACTGAAGTTGTCCAGAAAATACCAAGTGCTTTTTCAGCTGAGCCTTAGAATCTAAAACACCTGTCTAAGGTACGATATACAAGAGCTTCCAGAATTTCTTTAGGTATCTTTGATGCCTGCCCCAGAAGACAATGAATGCCACAGTCACAGAAAGAACATACAGAAGTTACTTATAGATCCTCCTAGAAGGAATCTTCCAGACAGCTCTAAAGCACATTTATGATGCCAAGGTAGAAGGAAACGTTTAGCACAGACCACACTGTAGACCAGTACTTTTATTCAGCAGGTATTCTAAAGCACAAAGCTCTGCCTTTTACGAGGCCTCATATAAGTTCTGGATGGGATTGAACTTCAGCCATGGCTGAACTCTTCCAGAAATATTGCATTTATAGCTTCTTACCTAAAGTAGGTAAAATGTGTCTGGTTCTGTGTTGCAGGTTGTCTCCTTTCCTTTTTATACATCTTAAATTTAAAAAAAAAAAAAATATATGAAAAGTACAAGTTCATAGTAATTCCAGTGGGTCTTTAAACATGTATTTTAAACTTAATATTCTGCCTAGAAATGCATTAATTTACTCCTGGGGAGGCTTGGAAAGTTATTAATATTTAAAGGAGTGTTTCTGTAATTTGTTCCAAATGAGAGAAACTTCACTGCAGATTTAAGCACAGAGGTATCACAAGGAAAAGCAGAGTTGGGGGGGAGAGTTTCTGGAAAGAGTGCTTGGTTTATGGTTTTAAAATGTCCTTTTTATTACAAACTCATTTTTCTCTTAGAGTTGGAGAGTTATAAGACTGTGCTTCCAAAAAAGACCCAGAACAAAATGTGCTAAGCTCACTGTTGTCATGAGCAAAGAGTTATTTTCATAGTTCTCAATAGCTAAGAAGTACTGTTAGATAATCAGTGGACAAAGATTTGCATAATATTGTAATATGATGACACTATTATGCACATTTTTTCAGTGCAATGAGCCACTAACATAGAACTATTATCAAAATGGCGGGTCAAACATTTCTCTATCCATGGATCCCAACTCATCCTGAATAATAAGGGTAACTTAATTAAATATGAGTAATGAATATTAATAGGGAAAGCTGTCTTAGAGATGCAGAATAGGACAGAATAACAAGAGGGAGAGAAAGATGAAAGGTTATTATTTTATAAATAACAAGTTCCAGAGAGAAGTAGTTAATCAAAAAGATTTGTAAGTATATAATCAAAGTATAGAAATGGGAAGAGGAATGTACTCTGGCATTCCAGTATGCCTCAACATTGTTCTCTGTTTATATGATAGTAGTCAGCTTGACTCTAAGTCTGTGAACTTCTAATATAGCTCAGTAGTTTTTTCCACTCTCTGCTAAATGAAAGGCATCTGCGCCTATCTATGTTTCATCTGTAGATGAAACAACTCTACTTCTTATTTTCCCAGTCTCATGGCATTAGGAATGACCTATACCCATCCCACTGTAAGTGTGACAGCTGCTGTTTAGTGTCTGCATTACCAAGCACAGTCCTGGAGCTTAAGGATACTTTCTGTCAAGTCTGAAGGTTGTCTGTAGTTGAGGATGAGGTTTCTAAGATTGCAGTTCCTTGTAATGTTATTATACATCTTGTATTTCTTCCTCTTCCTTTCATTCAAAAGCAGGTTGTTCTGATCCTCCCAAGCTTTGCCAGAATTCAGTGCCAGATCTCAGCATTCCAAAATTATTTTTGTTTTAGTAAAAGTTTTATTATTAATACAGTAATTTCAGTTCATATTAAAAGCCTTTTGTTTTTTTCATTGTGCACCAGGACACATTTTTGGTCTCTGAATACAAAGATTTAAACAAGGAAAAAAAATGTTGCTGTTCTTGTACGATCTCAGGACAGGGAGCAGGATCTTTAAAAAACAAAAAATGACAAAATTAAGAACATCACATTTTTTCCATTGCTGCTTCCCATATGGTAATAACTACCTGTAGAACAAAGATACTTACCATAGCTTTGCTGGTTTTGATTGTATAGAACTATTTTTTTCAGAACAGCTCTCTCTTGCTTCATTATTTTTCCGAAAAATGTGAGGAAATTTTTACAGTCTGATTTACAAGTATTTTAAAATAGTACAAATAGAAAGTTATTTAACTCATTTTTTTCTGTAGCTGTAGTGACAAATTGGGCTGCAATATTCATTTAACTTTTAATGTGACTCCTAAAATACATGTGCAATACTACATGAAGTGCAAATTAGATTTTATACATTCATTATTTCCTATGTGTTTTTGGTAGCAGTACTTGATGTTTGATTCTGTAATGCTTTTCATAAAACAGAAAAACGATCTTGAAAGCAAAACCTGAGCCTTTCCAGAAAGAAATTACGCTTAAGACCTAACATGAAGCTTAGTTAAAATATAAAGTGGTGCTTTAATTTGTCTTACTTTTGGGGATAATGCCAAGCTCTACTGATCCAAAGTATGTCCAAAGATGGGGAGGAAGGACAAGAGGAATTGGTCCTCACACCCAGCAAATCAGGACAGACTACAGTCAAAGTGAATCAGGACCAGGAGAAAGCTGCAGCTCGTGGTGGGAAAAGAGAGAGGCATGCACTGAAACGGCAGCTCAATTTTTGAGCCCAGAACTGATGGCAACTGAGGTCAAGTTACACTGGACTAGAAAGGAGACAGTGCTACCCCGGTTTTCATAAGTTTTGTGCTTTAGGAAGGCATGATAGCTGAACTGCAGTGAATGGACATTTTATGTGAGTCTTAAAGAAGGAGAGAGAAGAAAGAACAGGAAAGGAGAAAAGCAGAAAATTTAGAATTGTAGTGACTTCAGGCACAATCAGCAGGTCCATAGATAGACTGAGAGAAAGCTAATCTAGCAGTAAAATACTTTTCCACTGCCAGCCTGGACTTTCTAGGAGCCAATCTCTTAGTGCCAGCTCTGCCCTACCTTCAGCCTGCCAGGACAGCCCTCCCAGGGCCCTTTTTGCTAGCCACATTTGGAATAATGCCTCTCCTCACCACTCTGACCCCAGGTATTTCCAGCTAGCCCTGCCATGCTCCTGCATCCCTCCTGTATGATGAATGAACTGTCAGCTCTGATTTTGCAGTGAGTTCTAAGGACTAGCACATTGGGTTAGCAGGTGCATACTGGCAAGCTCAGTAACTGGCTTTTCATGCTCCAAATGCTTTTTTTATACATACATATATATTTCTACAAAAAGAATGCACATGTGTGCATTCACAGATACACTCATATATTTATACACATATATATGTGTATATATATACACATACACATATGAATATAAAAGACACACTTCCAGGGAAACCAAAGCCGTAGGAAGTGTGGAGAGAGCTGCTGACAGGAAATAGGTCCATAAGCAAAGACTGACTTGGCAATACACTGTTTTATGTCTTTTGTGCATACATGAGCTAAAACCAAATGTTTTGAACTGTGTTTTGCCTTCCTTGTTGTAAGTGTTCATCTGTCTGTGTTTCTATGTGCCTAACAATTTCTGTTGAAAGTGCTTTTGCTGAGGAACAATGCTCCTGGGATAATCAGCTCCTCCTGCTCCAGCACCTTTTCTCCCTGTCCTCTTTCTCTGTGCCCTGCCCAGTTGCTTCTGATATAAACCCACAGCTGCTCTTCCTGGGTGGTTAGCAGCAGGCTTCAGGTAGGTTTAGCCCTGTTTACGCTCATCATAAGAGGATTTTTGCAGAGGTTATCCCTTGTCCCTCCTTGAATAACTCTCTTACTGGTTTGGCCTTTATGGTTGTTTTTTTTTTTTGTTGGTTCTGAGGAGGGTGAATGCTTGGGGTTTGTTTTGGTTTGGTTTGGTTTTTTTGTGGTTTTTGGTTGGTTGGTTGATTGGTTGGGGGAAGGGGTGATACTTTTATTTTTATCCTTTTTTCCTAAGACCCCAGAGATACCTGAGGAGAGATCAGAGACATCTTTTGTGAAATTAGAGAAATACAGACTCTCTTTGCGTATATAAATAACCTTTGGGTAGCAACAGCAAGAAAGAAAAATGGAGCTCATTAAGGAGCTGCAGTTCTTGGTTGCTGTACCAGCTTTGTTTATCTCAACGGAAACATTTGGCCTTCAAAGTGAGGATTCTCCCAACTCATATTTCTAATTTTATCTTTCTAATTGCTTTGCCTTCAATTGTTGTGGATGCGAAGCAGAGGTATAAACATCATGCAAGAAATACTCCTCTACTCTTGCCAGGTTTTTGGCACATAGCACAAGCAGTATTGTGATATGAGTAAAACTTGTAGTGAGGAAGCGGATCTAAAAAGATATTTGTATGTTTGGCATACAGAACATAAATGCTGAAGTACAGTCACTCAAGCATGCTAAAAGGTAAGTTTGTGTTTTGCAGACTGAATTCTCATGACAGGCTCATTAAAAGTTCTTGCTGCCCAATGCTGCTTCTTTTCACCTTCAGAGCTGTCTGCGTTAATAATGAGCAACTCCACTTGCAAGTTATTTAGATAAAGCATTGTTCCTGTCGGTGGTGCAGTGCTAGGTGAGGGTGAGAGGGAGGGCACACACTCAGCAAAAGAATTCAAGTGCCTATTGCTCAAAAACACTGCTATGGCCTAAGCTGGTATGGCACATTTTCCATGAAGTCTAGCTTAGCAGGACCTGACAGCAGAAGGGATTTGCTTCTGCTGAGTTAGCTAACTGTACTGTGCAAGCCTAAACGGTTAGTATCTTCAGGATTACTATAAGATCCTTGGTTTCTCTGTTCTGTATTTTGAGACTTTCCAGCCCCATAAACTCTTAACTTCATGTGAAACACATGATTGATTCCTCTTGAGTCAGCTAGCTTGCTATCCTTAAGTGTTTCTACTTGCACAGATGGCTATTACATGATATCTCTCCTTTCCTGTGGGAGCATTGTTGTCAGCAGCTGGTGCATTCCCCATACACTAAAGCCTCCAATGATATATCAGTTCCACAGTAGAATGATTCTTGCAGAATCTGTAGGAAATTTTCCATAACATCATTAAAGGATTGATTCAAGGGAGGAGCACAGGACAAAACCTGATTCATTGTGATTACTCTAAAAATAACTAACGTAATTTCACAGTTTTAAGTTTAACTCAAATGAACACCCAAAGTAATCTAGAATGATTTGTCACCATATCATTTGATACATACATGATAAAGAAGAGTTAGCCAAAAGCATACCAGATTGCTATCTTCAAGAGGCAGAAACAGATATTTTGCGTTCAGTCTACACCTCTACCATTCTTCTTTCCCTGTCTACAGATGTAGATGCCCTATTCAAGACCTTTACTGATGGAAAAGCTTTACTGGTCCTTTTAGCTATTGAATCTCTCACAAAAAACCAATGAATTTTTCTAATATGAAATTATATATATCAGGATCTGGAGCATGACAACATTTGCAAATAACTAATTTCTATTATTATATATATATATATACATCTATATATGCATGTGTATATATAAAAATATATATATAAAAAACTACTTTCAATTAATAATGAAAAGCTCAACAAAGCATACTAAAGGTATCAGAACACAAAAAGTAAATCTGTGCAAGTATCGGAGTCTTTCAAATACTCAGGACTGTGGGCTATTAGCCAGTGCGCTGTATGCAATGTTCAGAAACTGGATAATTTCTAAAGTACTATGACCGCTAAAGCTTATCATAATGTGATTTAATAATTAAAACCTAGTGCCTAAAAAACATCAAAGGTAGAATCCTAACCAGAAGCTAATGGAATAGTGTAACTATTAAAAATCGAATTTATGAAAGTACATATAATATTTGAAAATATTTGTTGCAGCTGCTGAGTCTTTTGTGTGTGTGTGTATGTGTTTTGGCTAAGATTTGTAAAATATGTCTTTTTGTCTTCTGTGTGTGGTACTTCTTGTAAAGCATTCCCTCACTCTCATTCATTACCCTCTGCTTTTTCACTCTCATTTAATGAACAATCATCTGTTCTTACCAGACATTCACTACTTGAATGAAGAAGTCCCCAACATGATCTATGTGTCTCGTTTTCTGCCAATCAAAAATGAAAATGAACTGCCTTCCTTAAAATGTCAATCAATAATAGGTCAAATTTTATTCTTCCTCAGGCTTATTTTATTTAATTTGCCTAGAAATAAACATCAGTCAGTGCAAATACAGATGTTATATTTTAGAATTTAAATCCAAGAAGACAGTCATCAGATTAATTCTGTGGTCTTGCAAAACAGACTAAGGTAACATAGCAGCAGACAGTAACTGTACCTGAACTGGAAAAGGTTTTCTTCAAGTACAAGTATGAAACAGTACCTGAGGATACAATCATGGTGATTTGCAACTATAAATATGGAAATCAATTCTTTTCTGCTTAGTTATTCCATAAGAATAAAAGCTAATAAACAGAAAAACCATGTACATTGTTACATTATCTGTTTCAAACAACCAAAATAATTGCAGTAAAATATAATATTTGATACAAAAGTATGTGATTTTTCTAATGTGCTATCTCTCCTGTCAAATGGTATTTAAGCTCTTTAATGGTCATATGAAAGGAGCTATCTTTGGGGCACTTCTGAATCTATTTTGGTCTGAATACAAAGGAGATGCTTATGAATGTGTGGAACACAAAAGTTTTGACACATTGGTTACTTACATTTGGGTTCATTTCTTACATGATCATAAACAATCTACTGCATAAATTTTGCATTAGGCCTATTCAAATTTTAATTGCTTCCTTATAGCAATGAATATAAAATAATACCAACAGGAATGTGATTATCTGTGTTTGAAACTAATAAACTCCACTTTATTCATGGTCATCCATATATGTCACTTTAGAAAATCCTTTTTTATCATCCTGTTAACAGAGCAGTAGCTGTGAATTTAGAATTACGAATTAGAATTCGAGAACAACTCTAAATACCTGTTTCCTTCCCAGACTGACACAAATCAAATGCTTGGTTCCACATGAGCATCTTTTGTCCCAAATTCAGTCAATATTTTGATTTTATCTGCAGGTTCCTGATCCTTTGTGTAAAATAATTTAAGAACTTTCATCCTAATTTGTCATCCTTTAAACTAATTTTTTATTTTCTGTAATCAAGAATTCCTAAGACCACCCTACCTAGCTTTAACACTGCACTGAATATAGTGGGTGTCTTGGATAGAAAGCATCCCTGACAGCCCTTTATTGCTAGGGCTGTTCATTCTTATCTGCAGGCAGGCTTCATTGGAAACCACCCAGAGCAAAATAAGATTTGATTCAATAGCAGTGAGCTCCTGCTTGTCATACTATCATTCGTACTAATCAAACATGTCTCTAACTGAAAAACAAGCAGATAGACACTGGTAAAACTTGTTCGAAAATAATCTCTCTTCTGTACAGAAAAGCTGAATGCTTGCTGTAGGCCATATTTTGCTTCTGTCCCTCCCACATGTTTTCTCTAATAACAAATCAAATAAATGAAGCCAGCAGCAAAAAGTGAAAGAAAACCCCAAAACCCCACGAACCTGAACACCAAACAAACAAGCAAACAAAAAAAAAGTGACAGTAAACCTTTTTCCGTAAATGAAATATGCACAGGCTTGGTGCACATCTTAATACCTTAATATTCAGGTCCAGACCACAGCTGGTAGAGGTCCAGCCAGTTCAGAGCATAAGCAGAAAAAGTTTAGGTCTGTCTGGCCTTTTCCACACATATGTAACCTCATTTCCTCTGAGACCTCTTAAAGTCTAACTACTGCTTTAGCTTTCCATCTTGAATCACTGAAACTACGTCAAAGCAGCATCTGCTGTAATCCAGGATGAACAGGAATCATATACTTGACCTAATCTTGTTTGGTTTCAGTAATGACCCAGAAATTTTTTTTTAATCTAGAAGTGGGGGTTTTTTGCATGTAGAAACTCCTTTTCTTATTTTATTAGTTTATGAGATGAATGATCCACATGTAAACATGGAGGCCCATTTAATCTGTTTTTCTTTTGTTCACAAGGGAGTACTTCTAGCCTAGGAACCATTTCAGAAAACATATCAAATATTTTTGTCACTGGTTATTCATCTTTCTCTGTAGGAAAGTGAATGAAATAAATTTACCTGTTTTGTAAAGTGACTATTTCCTATCTACTAAAAAAAAATCAGAAATAATTATATTAATTTTCAAAGTTTGTTAAAATTAAATATGCAGAGATGATCTGTTAGTTACAGGATTGCAGTGACATATGTCTCATCTAAAGCTATTAATATTAATGGCTTAAAAATATTAAATAGGTATGCTAGAACATGAAAGTTATGCGTTTCCTGTATTTCAGTTATTGCTGTTGTCTCACAATTTTAGTACAGACATAGGTGGTTGTGTCACAGAATCACAGAGGTGTTAGGGTTGGAGGGGATCTCTGGAGATCATCTAATCCAAACCCTCGCCAAGGCAGGGTCACCTAGAGCAGGTGGCACAGGAAAATGTCCAGGTGGGTTTTGAATGTCCCCAGAGAGGGAGACTCCATGACTTCCCTAGACAGCCTGTTCCAGTGCCCTGCCACTCTCAATGTAATGAAGTTCTTCCTCAAGTTGAGTTGAAACTTTTTGTGTTTCAGTTTATGGTCATTGTTTCTTGTCCTGACACTGGGCACCACTGAAGAGAGTCTGGCACCTTCTCTTAGCACTCGCGTTTGAGATATTTATACACATTAAGGAGCCAGCCCAGCTTTCTCTTTAGACTAAACATTATGCTAGACATTCCATATCAATGTATTAACAGGTAGTCCCTACCCTGAAAAGTTTTTAATGGAAATAAGCAAAGCAGAGGAGTAGGAGATAGGAAGACTTACATTTCTTACTTTAAAGGCAATTGATTACTATGAGGGAGAAAACCGGTTTGAGGTAAGGGACTTATAGCAAACTTCTTTTTTTTTTGTGTCATTTTTTGTCCTCATTTTAAAAGCACTGCTGTAGAATCTTT